>JAIPMN010009379.1:0-22437 GCA_020650975.1 Apostichopus californicus | reverse complement strand
GGGCTGGGGAATCGCGATCGTAGAAACGAAATGCCAACAAAGGGTTTGGGCTTGGGTGAGCATTTCAGTTTTATAGTGCCAGGACAAAAATGACTTTCTAAAATTGAAAAGATTCCAAATTTCAGTTAAAATGTTGAATTGGTAATCAGCCGACGTGTGAGTTAATTGTAATTCATTGCTTATAAGCGTCTTAAAATAACTGCTGATTAGGCCCTATTATTATTATTATTATGCTACATATAGTGGATATAGATTTCAAGCTGAAACCAACATAAGTGACAACTTTGTCTTCACTGTTAAATAGTACATGGGCGCGGCGAAGTTAGCCCCGAAGCTGCATGCACTTTCACATAGTTTTTGGCGTCTACTAGCGATTTTGAAGCACATCACTATACCTCAGAAAAGGAAAATTTACCATAATTTTACTCTGTAAAATTTATTTCCGAGTCCCATCGGTGTCAATCTGGCGAAAGCCGCGGAAGAAGAAGCGTTTCCGAGACTTATTGTTCTCTCGTAGGAAGTTTAAACTGCACGAAAATAAATGCTCTAGACTGATTAGAAATGTACATGTGGGGGTACTATTTTCTCTAATTTCAATGACCTGACTCAGTTTGAGTTGGAGAGGCAGGGCAAAGGAGTCAGATCGACTGTGTTCGTGATTACAGATGTGAGTACCGCTGACATGAAAATGAACTATACCCTGGAATAATTGGGGAACACGCATATGCTCCCCGTCCCTCCCCAGGAGCTCTATGCTCATTTCGTTTTTGGTGTGTTTGAGTGGTACTGGTGTACGTTAAAGAACATTCGCAATATTCAAACTTTGCCCAAGATGGAGAGTTTTTATATTTTTTAAGATGTCTTGATTTGAAGCCGTTTTTTCCTAACACACAATCCTGTAAACTATTTATACAAGGAAGCCGATTATTGTTCGAAGTTCGTGTGCTTCTAGATTCCAATCCTGTGTTCCCGTACAAATTTGGCGTTCAATATTTTTGCATCACTGAGTTTACTTACAATGGCTGTATCTCTCAGTTGTTTTGTGTGGGCATATGTACCACAGCAATTAACATGTATAAATTACTGTGATATGTACATGTACTATGCACATGTGCTACATGTTGTGTTGTGAGACAACTGCTGGTTTGTAAACTAGCAAAATCATCATGGCCGAGCTATTGCTCGATACAAATATTCGATTTTGGGTGGTATTGCCCATTGTTTTCATAACGTTCTTTGTAGGAATCATTAGACATTATGTAAGCCTGCTCTTGTCCAGCCAAAAGAAGGTAGATTTACAAAAAGTCAGCGACGGGTAAGTAGACCTAGCCAAAACGTTCCTCATTAGGGCTAACGTTAGAACATAGACTAGCACAGTAACAGTTAAAGTCCTTACTACTGTTAGTAACAACCAGGCTATAGACTAGGTAAGGCCGAACACTACAGTAACAATATTAACAGTCAGGGCCTACTGCACAAAGACTATCATAACAGTATGTATTTCAATTTCTTCACTGTACAGGCAAGTACTGATGAGAAGCAAGTTGTTGAGAGAAAATGGAAAGTACTTGCCTAAAAGGGTAAGTATTAACAAACTTTACAATTATTATCCCATTACAGCTCTGTTAGATAAATATAGTCAACAAACAACATTTCCTTTGTGTTACATAGTGTTACTCTTTTGGTGGGAATGTTCATAGTTGAATCATTTCAAGGTAAGTTACAGCATTAAATATCCTTACAAAAAGAGGCCTCTGCACGGGTGGCTGCCTTCCCAAAGAGTTGCTCTATCACAAGTACCAGAACAGGGAAACAACTATACAGCTTTACATTTTAATAATGATGCAATGATTAAAATCTTTAACTATGACAAGGCAATTCTAGATGAGCTGAGATTGAATCAATTGTACCACAAAATGGAACCTTCCTTCTGTACATCGAACATAATCTGAGCGGTTTCAATTGTTGTAGACCAGATTGATAACATGTTGTCCTCTTGCAGTCCTTTCAGATGAGAAAACATTATTTCAATGATGAAGAAGAAGGATTCTTTAAAACACAAAATAGGGAACCAGCAATGCAGAATCCCATGGCGGGTAAGTGTTTCCCGATGACTTTCAGAATATCCCTTTATTGTGTACATCTATATCTTCATGTAAAGTTTTTCAGAGCATAGAAGGAAACGAAAAAGAAATGGACCCATTCTTCAGATGACAGAGAACATGTCTGAAGTTACTTAGCGACTCAGATAAACAGGCTTTGGATGTGATCATGTCACAAATATGAATTGAAATATATCTCAATGTGTTTTTCTGTTAAAAACAGTTTGGAACTTTTTGTATGCAAACAGTCGTACTAGCAAAAGAGGAAGCAAGCTCTACAAGCCCAAAGTTATAAATCTGAAGTCAGTCTCTATCCTGCTATGGTATAAAGGTAACACATCTGTATTCTTTGATGTTCCAGATCCATCTATGCTAACGGAGATGATGAAGGGAAATTTAACCAACATCTTACCAATGATAGTCATCGGAGGCTGGATCAACTGGACATTTTCTGGATTTGTTATAAGTAAATACAATTTTGTATCCTCTTCTGTTGTCAAAATTTTTCTATACTTGGATTTTCACAGAAGCAAATAACTCCCAAGTATCATATTGGTACAACAACATTTTTATAAGCTGTTAAAATATCTCCCTTGATGGTGTTATATAAACTAAGTTGGTAGTCAAATCAATCCATGTTACTTTTCTTTCATATTCATGTTTCTGACAGCAGTGCACAATTTTTTAATATGTTACTGTCATGTAATCTCTAGGCTCATTCCCTTTCCATTCATGCACCTCCAGTCATAAGGAGTCATTTTCACAGGCGTATGGAATACCACCAGTGACCTCAGCCCCACAACAGTTTGGGGCTGATGTCATGAAAAAAATGTCCTCCTTTGGCTGAGATGGCACTCTCAGGCTTGTTTTGACTGTCTAACAGTTTGTTTATCAGAAATCTTTTGACACAGACCCGTTCGGCTTTTACAGACCCCACCCTGGACCACTTTGCCCTCCCAGACTCCAGTTTGAAAAAGATGGATATTGATGAATCTGTTTTCTTTTCATTTATCTCTTACAGCTAAAGTACCATTTCCTTTGACATTAAGATTCAAGCCTATGTTGCAGAGAGGAGTCGAGTTAGCTTCATTAGATGCATCTTGGGTCAGCTCAGCCAGTTGGTATTTCCTGAATGTCTTTGGTCTTAGAAGTGTTTATTCCCTCATCCTAGGAGAGAATAACGGTAAGATCATTCTAACATTGGATGTTAGGGAAACGTTTGGTGTTTCAATGTATTGTGTCCCCATATATACAAATACTTGTTTTCTGATACTAAAATTGCATAAGTTTGACTAGTCACTTTTTCATTTCAAATGAGTGAGGTAACAGTGTTGCAAGTTTTCCTGTCTGCTATTTTGCAAACAAGATATTTATATGTTTGATAACATAAAAGTGTCTGGACGATGCCTTGTTGAAAATTGTGTCAATTTGATTAATTACTCTCTCATCACTTTGTGGAAATTTCAGGAGGTTGTATTAATTTGATCAATAAGAACTTTATTATGTGAAATACTTGGTAGGTTTGCAAAGATATTTGACGAAATGCTTTGCTTTGAAAGAAATAAAACTACCCAGCCTAAGCTGGCAATACTATCATTACATAGGTACCAAAGCCTAGTTTACTTATGTGTAATACTAGGCCAACGTTATTTAATAGACTTTATTGAATGTGTTATTATAGTTATTACTGTTTGCTCCAATTTGGGACTAGGTTGGATCTGGTGACAAGTATGAACATCATATGAATAATGAGAGACAACTACCTTCTTCAAAGTAGTCTATTAAGTATCAACATTTGTAATAAGATTTTGTTTAACCAAATGTTAGCTAGTCTGATCACAATGTGAGATTAGTTGATCCTTTTTTTTTTTCAATTATTCAATTTATCCAATTTGATATTTAAATATACCTTGTAGTACTTTAGATGTTCTAAGTGAAGCAAAGGCAAAGAATAACCACTGAAATTCCTTCAATATGTGAATTGTTCTTGCTTAGTTTACTGTAAGTTTGTGGGAGTAACAGCAGTTCACTTGTCCTTTGCCATGTGGAGAATGGAAATAAAAAATTAATCAGTAATTGAATGAGGCTTAGGCTATGCTGCTAAGTCGCGACAAATTGTGACTCCAATCCATTTCATTGATCAATGCAAATGACAACCTGTATCATATCATTGAGTACATTTGACTCAACTCTATATCGAGTAATTACATTTCATAATGCCCCTTTCCTCAGCTGCTGATCAAACAAGGTTAATGCAACAACAGATGGCTCAGCCAATGGCTATGGCACCTGATCCAGCTAAAGCTTTTAAGGTAAGTATACAAATTATTTCAATAGATGATGGCCCAGCCAGGGCAATTGATAGAATGGCCTAGACATCGCACCTGATGCAACTTTTAGGGCTGTACAGTCGGTGTTTAATAGTCTAAACAAGCAGATGGCCCAGCAAATGACAATGGTACATCCCCCCCCCCCGCCCACTGAAGTTATTAGGTAAGTGTTGGTATGACAAGACAGCCTAGCCATTGGTCATGTCAGCTGATCCAACTGACACATGTTAAAAGGGGGGGGGGGTTTAGGGGCGGGGATGTTTTTATATAAATATAACAGTAGCAGACCCAGCCAATGGCCAGGAGATCTCCTGATTGGTTGCTATTTCAAGAACTGTTCAGTACTGACACTACAATTAACAACTCTTAATAACACTCAACCTCTCTTCTTTTTACATCTTCATTCTGTAGGCTGAATGGGAAACCCTGGAAATTGTAGATCATAAATGGATGTTAGCCAACGTCGAGGATGAACTCATCGGTAACACTCCCTACCCGTCGGACGTTTACGTGAAAAATAAATACCAGTGAGGTGGAAAAAAAGGGGCGTTTTGTAGGGATATAGCTACCCGATGTCTCACTCTGCTATATTTTGCTAGAACTGTCATCTGAGAACCTCAGCATGTACTCCATATCATTAGCATAGACTTTTGCTTGATTGTGACCCATGGTGAAGCTGTTTGAAAAGCTGATGATCAGCTGTGGACATTTACCCTGCTTGTCAGTGTAGCATGTTTAAGAACTGTAAATCTTTTCATCGAATCTTGTTTGTGTTTAATGAAAAGTGGAAGTTGAGAAAGTTGGTAGATAGATCAGATTTTGAAGACAACAAACATTTAAAACTGTAGAATTGATTTGCTGTTATTGTGAATGTTTCTTATATTAATAAAGGGGGATGTGGGGGGGGGGGGGATGGGTCATATATGCTGAATAGTAGGTCCTTTAATGTTCTGTGGATTGGTATTTAATTTTAAGCGGGAGGTGGGGGGGGGGGATGGGGAGTTGAATGGGTCATATATTCTGAATAGTAGGTCCTTTAAAGTTCTGTGTTTGGTATTTAATTTTAAGTAGGGGGTGGAGGGATGGGGAGGTGAATGGGTCATATATTCTGAATAGTAGGTCCTTTAATGTTCTGTGGATTGGTATTTATTTATAAGCATGTTGGTGTATGTAATAGTGTAGCCAGACTGTGAGGCGATAAATCGGCATGGCTTATAAGGGAGGTAAAAAGTAAGGTTAAAGTTATGTCAATGTTTAAGATTTGATTTGATTTGTTGGTTTTGGTTGTTTGTCAGTAGTCACACATTATCATATTGATTGCAATGGGTTTGATATTTTTTTTAAAATTGATAAAAGATGAACTATGATCAGACGATTTGTGGGTTGTATGGGTGTTATTGTCCTTGAATGATAGTTTACATATCCTGCAAGGATTGGAGGACCAGTTGTAAAAAGAAACCCATTTCCTCTCGTCAATTATTGTTTAAGTACAACAACTCAACCTGCGATCGTATTGACGATTGCCCCAGATGAATAAAAGGCAAGTGGGGTTTCTTCAGATGTTTGGAAAATATGTTTCACAATTTTTGTTTAGAAACATGCCAGGGCTTGAGCAAACTTGATCAGCAAGAGATATCATCAAGAACTTTTGAAGGAGTGAAATTATTTGTAATAGTCTAATCACTTGACCGTACAAATTTGTCTTTCATTGCATACTCAGAGTATGTAGTGTGTGTGGACGCCAGGATACTGTCATAAGAATGCAATCCTTTTAGAAGACTGAATTATGCGTAATCGGTGTCGTAACTGGGCTTGGGTTAAAGATTGAGAATGGGGACCCTTGGCCCTTCATCTCAATTGCACATCATACAAAGCTACCATTATAAAATCCACAAAGTTCTCTCAGGCCATGTTACTCGTCTGGCAGCTTTGATATGTTAGCTCAAAATGCCGCAACCAACCCCTGGTTCATTGTACTCACACAGTATCGTAAAGCATTTTATCTCAGTTCCCATCCAATGAACAATAAAATAATGACAAAAATGGTTATATTTTTCACTGTGTATTTTTCGTCTATCTCGATAATTTATTAGGCAAGTTTGCAAAAAACCTTGTTCTGTACATAAACAGTACACAAAATGAAAGATATATCAGTTTATAATCTATTTTGCATATTACTATGATTTTACACAAAAAACGTAATTTTCTGTACTGTACAGAATGTACACTTTTTTTTTGTCACAGTACACTTGTCTCTGTGGAGTTATGCTCGTGAGTCACTCGCAACTCCCAGTACTCAACGAGTCATTGGTACATGTTTTCTTATAGTACAACCTGCCATCCATATTTCCTGTTCCTTCTTAACGTTGTAATGGATGATGAATTATTCAAATACCTATTATCTATTAATTTTATACAATCATCATACTGCATGATAATAATCTTATTATACTCTGCATAATGGAAAACTGCAATGATTTTCATATTATGACATGGCAAATTATCATCATTGAATAAATAATTATTTAATTGTCCTGAAAATGCCCCACTCTCAAAACATCTTTTTAAGTGTCTGTCAATTTCATTTGCCCTAGGTTTCTTGAAAAATTCTGGTACAAAACTTTGACAGGGCCAACAGTTCATGACCCAATGCTGAGCAACACTTTAACAAAATCAAACATTTTTCGAGCCGCCATGGATCCATACAAAAGCGAGGCTTTGTACAGCCTTTAATATTGCCCCAAAATATTTCTTGTGAAGCCCAAACTGGTCACCCATAGTCCAAATTACAGCTTTCTTATATTGCCACCTCAGGGCATTACCACATGGTTCTTAAATTGTCTCATTGCACACTGCTCAATGTCTCTGATTAATTTAAAGATCTAGCATCTTTAGCATCTATATTTTTGGCATACCTTAATTTTGGGCTGATTACAACCTTTAACAACACTTTCTATTTACTGTTTGGGAAAGTGGTTTTCAAAATGAGATCAATTTAAATTCTCAATCTGAAGAAAAGTTTGAAATCAAAACTTGACATTCATCAAAAGAAGAACACAAGACATCTTCATCCAATCTAAGAATATCTTTAGGGCCTAAATTAACATAGACTGAGCAATATCATTGACAATGTTTTGCTTAATACTTGAATTATGTACAGAGAATTGGAAAGTTTTTTAGATTATTAATGCATATTGGTTACCAAAATGCAAACCGATATTTCTCTGCCATCACAACTCCGATACCTGGAATTTACCTTTCCCTCATTTCTGGAGAACACTAAACATCAAAACAGCATCTTTGCCAATCAGATGAAATAGTCTTGCTTCATTGTTATCTTTTAATTCATGTAGGTAAAATCATAAAAATGTGAAGTTCCACAAAAGCGTTGTATACAACCATGGAAATTCCTTAAGTACACGCATAAAAAATATGGAAAAAGGTAAACACTTTTGCCTTGATGAATATTCAAAGTTTGATGTTACATATCTATTACGACACTCCTGGAAATTTAATCATTTCTGTCTAAGAACCTGTCAAAACTTACATCCACCTAAAATTAATCCCTTTGACAAATTTGAAAGTTTCTTGTTGGCAGACATAACACTACAATAGCTTGTGCTTCCCACAAAACCAAATATAATAACATAAATAGCACACATTTTGGCTATGTGGGTTTTCACTTTGACAGTTTGAACGTTGAATCCACAAGTATGTATCAAAGTCCAAAAGTACTCCCCATGTCAGCATGGTTTACGAACATCCTGGGAGCAAATATGGTTTATACCTTGACCATATATGCATTGACACTTGTAACTTTATTTTCTCAAAGCAAACCCTATCTGAGAGCAAACGAGATTCTGACAATATTTTTTCCAGTTTTCACTAGCAAAAACGTAAGTGGAAACTAGAAAACTTTGATACAGATTCATCAGCTCACATGAATGGAGGGAAAAGTGTTCTAACATGTAAGACTTGAGAACTTTATACAAGTACAAGGCATAAATACCACAATAGCTTGATACAGTAATGTTACAAATTTAAGGGGAAGGGGAGGGATTTAGTCAGTCTGATCAGTCATTGTAATTTATGGAAAGAGTTTAAGTACTGTGGTTGGTAAAGCTTAATGTGTTGCTTAGAAACAGAAAATATGAAATGAAATGAGAAAATGTTACGGTGCAGACTGCAGAAACAGCCTCTTGGATGGGTGGGAAAAGGGTGAGGGGGGGGGGACATTGTTGAACATCACTGGGATAGTCAGCCGACAAGGGAGAGGACTGGGGGTAGGCATCATGATGGGGGAGGATGGAAATGCCCCCCTCACCTTGATGCCACCACAGGGTAGAAGCATCTTGCAGATCAAAACATCTGTCTACTGAGAGAAACCAACATTACAATACAATGTATTACAAGTTCAACAATTTTCCACAGCTGAACGAAAAGGTTATAGCCAGAGGGTGAGAAGGAGATTGGGAAAGAATCCATAAGTTATCAATTTCAAGATTAGCAAACAATTTTTAAATAGAGGATCGATAATTGAAATATTTTGCACTGTTCTGCTTATGGGAAATGTTTCACACTTAGGCACTATACGTGAAGGGGGGGGGGGGGTTACATGCCAAGTGTATCAAGGTACTGCTCAAATTTGTTAACCCAACGACACAACGGCACACTATGTTTGAATTTAGTATTTGAAACACTAATGCTCTTTTTGAATTGCTTTCGGTTCCATGGAAGTAAAATAAAGCAAATATATACTATGGATGAACTTCTTACAAATTTCCCAAAATAAAATAAAGAAGAAAGTTTTACAACTGAATAATATGAACATATCTTTTCAGAATATCTTTTTACTTGAAGTGAAAATATTCTAACCTGATTCAAAGGATGGCAGCATTTATAACAACCAACTTGGTTCATTCTTACGAGCAATCATTTTTTCATCATCCTTGCTCATTTTTATCAAATACAGACTTACTGTCGCCTCTGCCCAATCTCTGCCACGTCTATGTGTACTACTCCCAATAGCAAAATATACAGACAAGACGTTACTGAATAATATCATACCAATTGCTTTATAATAAATTGCAATTATTCATTTCTTAATTTAAATACAATTATGATTTGTAAATAACCATAGAAACTCAAAAAAAGGAGAAGAAGATATTATTGATTTCAAATGACAAAAAACTGCACATATTCTGTTATCCCTGAAAGCCATCTTCCTGCATACCAAACTATGGTGTGCTTGGTTGGGCTTGGGTGAATTCCGGACTCTCATTTAGGGGCCAATATCTGCACCCAGATCCAGGTTACTCCTTACTGCACCATTGGCCACAGTGCTATACTCTTCCTATGTGAACTGAATGGTGAACTCTCCAACCTGGAATTTTGCTAGTGTGTACTCTCAAAGTCATACTTTTTCTATCTTGACGTATCAAACCATGACATGGTATAATTCGTCAATTACTGTCAAATAAATTGCACTTGCTGTGGTTCACATATTATTCTATCAAAACTATTCTGCCTTAGTAGATACCATATGGCTTAACAGTGTACAGCAACACTACTGAGCATTGATTAAACATCTCTACCTTCATTCATTCATGGGGAGTAGTGACTTTCAAAAATACGAGCGCAATTTCCTAGTATCGATACTTAAGAGGGATAATCTGTGTGACAGACAACATGAGGCCTATACAGTAAAGAACAATATTCCACACTGTTAGTTGAAGACCCCATCTCAATGTCTTATTCCTAACTCAAGATATGGTTGATTGAATAGAACCCATTTTGACTTGCTAAACCCTCCATTCTTTCCTGGAGTTGATCCCAGTAGGTAGTATCTGATGTCACAATGGCAAAAGTTCTTCAAAAGCTTTACTTTCCTATTTATAATCTTCGTATTGATCTTTCCTTGAAACCTGCTAGATTTGGAATGTTTGCTTATCTATAAATGGTCTCTGCATTAATAATGTCATCAAAATGTAGCTAGTATTTTCCTCACTGAATAAGTGAGTTAATTATTATTTTCAGCTAAGTTGCTGTGATGACATCATTTTCTTTACTGTTGCCAGGTGCATTCAGAAAATACAAACAACTTGAAAACTTGATATCTTTACCATACAAAATGTTACAAGGATGTTGTTTTGACATAGAGATGCAGGAAATTTACCGACATTTTAAGTTCTGATTGTTTAGTTTGGTCACAGAAATAACTCTTTGAATATGTTACTGCTTACTGTCAAGTAGCATAGCTGCCATATTTTATTCATGATAAACCTACAAGTGAATAAATGATGAAACCAGCTGGGTTTCATTTGTAATAATAGCATAAAACATGTATCTCTCGCACACAACTTTCTGTCTAAACAGATTCAGTCATTCTTGTGCATTACACTTCCCCCACCACATTTTCCCCCACCACATTTTCCCCTCCTCCTTTTCCTAATATTCATGAACTAAAACCACCCTTGTTTTAGTTTTGCAAGAGAAATATTTGAAATACCTGACATTTTACTTGCATTGCAAATTCATTTTGTTTGATTCTCAAACTCTCAGCTAAATATCTTTGTTTAAATTTTCTCCAATTGTTCAATTTCACAACCTTATTTTCAATCTATCTGTGATTATTATGATGAATACATATTTTATACATAAATGTGCATAACTTCTTTTGCTTCTAACCCAAAATGTCCTCCCAAAATTGTGACCAAGGATTGAAAATAAAAATGCTACCATTTTAAAATGTCTCTGTGAAACATTTTGACTTGTTTCAAGTCCATCTTCAAAATTTACTCTGGTATTTTCCTTCTCTATATGTACTTGATCAAGGCACAACCAATCGAGTGTTTACTCACACCAAGAATTAAATGCTATTAATAAATAATCAGGATATCAATCTCAGTCTTAAGGCAAACCATACTTGAGACTTTTCATTAGATGAAAGTTCACTTGCTTTTTACAGTAACTCTTGATTATGCACTAACCAAAATAAAGTTATGCAAAAATTCCTGCTAGCAACTAATACAAACTGAAATTGGAGGCACTTTTACAAGAAGGAAATCAAACCCACTACATGAGATACCAAGAGCCAAATAGGTTATAAATAAAAGACACTCCCACAATATTTCTGTCATTACAGAGCTAAGGTTGAGGGGTACACAGTGGCCATCTCCAGTGATTAGGGTCAGCATCTGAGTAGCCTATCATGCAGACTGTTTAAAAGTTAAGAAGAGTGGTTAGATTTCAAAAATACACTGTGACGGTACAAAATGAAACATACTCCATCTACTACTGTGACAGTACATAATGAAATATACTCCATCTACTATTGAGTCAGGAAGATAAGAGGCAGTGACTGATTCACTCGATATCAAAGTAGACTGACTCCTGACAACTGAGTGTTGAATTGTGGCTAACACACTACGACCAGTTCATACTCGGGTATGACTCAACTAACAATTACTTACAAAGTATTGTAAAATAATTGAGATTGGCTCAATTAAATGGTCTCGTGTGGTCCTGAGACTGTTATTCACATACAGCTTCATGGCTGATTCCATACATTTATGAAAATGTGGTTTGAAAATGTATTTACAACAGTGTAGATTCACATTATCATACATAGGTCAAGTGACTGTCACCATTAGATGATATTAGGTTCAATCTACCCCAAAAATAAATTGAAATTACCACCTCCCCCACATGCTCCCATCCCACCCCCCCCCCACACACAATACAGCCTAAAAAAAGGAGATAACTTTACATATGACTGATTTTCCATTGCTCCTTAGAAAATGAGAGCCAATGGAAATAGTTGCACAGATGCAAATTTACCAGGCAATAAGACTGACATCTCAGTGTTGTTTAAAATGATAATATTCAGCTGTTCATGTCTAGCAATTCTGAGTTGAAACTTAGTGGATATTGATTCTAATATTCCATATAGACTCCTTACTTCCACATATGTCACTATTAAACTAAAAAATTGTTATAAAATGTAACTTATCTTTTGACAACCAGGCTTATATTTTAAAACAATTCAAAGCAGGTTGTTGTGAATCAATGGATCTGTGGTAAACAGATCAATTGGAGTGAGGTCGCTCCCTGGGGGTCGATGAGGGGCTCCCAGGGAAGTTGGGGAGAAAGAATTAATTTATGAAGACTTCTAAATGGAGACCTGGAGACAGCTGTACCCTGGACCCAACCCAGCTCTCAACAGCCCTGGAGAGGTTACACAGCAGAAATATTGCTGAACAATCACACTATGTAATGTTTGTAAAGATCCCAAAACCTAGATGCAATTCAAGTATTATCTTTCAATGCAAATGCAAACAGAAAACAACTCAATTTCAGGGAACATTGCGAGCAATCACGCACATTGATTAAATGTTTGGTACCGATGTCACGGAACGAATAATACGTAGAGGATACTTCTTACCCTATGAAAATGCTTAAAAAATTTAACAAAAATAACTATGCAGCCGAAAGGCCGTATTAAGTATTGTAGAGTGTCCACACGGTCACAGACACTGGCACCAAAATGTTAGCAGACGTTTTTCATGCAACAATTCTTGCATAAGCGTGATACACAATGGTGTGACCAAAACGTCATCACTGAATATTCATGGCACATTATCGTTCTCGTACTTTCGACAATGACAAGAGAAAAGGAAAGAAGACTAGAAAAAGAAACAGCCTTACATTTGGAATGGTTAGTCGCACGTTTAGCCACGATCCTTCGTTCTCATCTCACCTCTGAGCTGGAGGACAGAACGCTCTGCGACTGAGCTCCAGAAGAGGATAAACCAGGCCCCTGTAACCTCACTGGTGGATTAGTCCCCTGTTGGGGTATGGAGAGGGCCAAGGCTGGTTGTTGCTGTAGCAAGGGGGTAGTTTGTGCACCCTTGCCCTCGTCGCCGGCCAAGGTCATCATGCCCTGGACGACCTGTGACTGTCCACTCTGGAAGGAGAGTGATGGGAGGAGGTGCTGGTTTGCTGAGAGAATAGGGACTGGCTTACCCTGGGCGTCGGTGGCGATTAAGTTTGCCATGATCTGTTGGGAGAGTTGGGTGGTCTGGTGGAACTGCAACGGTTGCAGCTGAATAGGCAGCTGGGTCGCGGTGGCCGTGACGTTGGGGGCTGCTTGCAAGGCCACTCCTGAAGGCTTCTTAGAGATAGGTTTCTGAGAGTTGTTTACAGCTTTGGAAGAACTGTTCTTTGCTGGAAGGGAAGAAAAGTATCGACATTCAGGGAGGAAGGCGTTTGAGTCTGAGTATGTTAACAAAGTTGTTTACCAAATTCCTGTTTTGTTAGAAACAACACAATGCCATCCCTGCTATATGCAAATTTAAACAAAGTATATTTTCAGGTTCAGGTTCATGCACACACACTCACTGATGGCTTTCAATGTAAAGCTAGTGCTAGTGCAATAACAGATAAGTGCCTTTAAGCTTTACAAGATGTCTTCATGTAAATAAATTCACAAGAAATACTGAAAGTCATACACACATCTTGGTAAGAGCAATGAAATTTTTGAGCTGGATCTGAGCTGGTGGGTTGCCACTTTCATATACAAATATATGCAAATTACGGTTACTTTGGCTCCTGACTAGCATCGGTAGCTTAAGAGATGGTTCCATAAGGAATGCCACCGATTTATGCCTGGACAGTCCAGTCCACAGGGCACAGGATTTCTAATACTGATAATATCACTGGTTTAAATCCTTCAGTTTTTCTAGTTTCACTCAAAATCATGTTGAGTTGATGATGAGTATTTGAGTCTCTTACCACTTTGGCTTTGTATCCCTGAGGTGTAGTGTGAGTGGAGTCCGACCGGAGAGGGTTCGGTGGAGTTAGCGCAAGGTGAAGGCGTACTGCTGCGACTAGGGCTCTTCTCACTGCCTTGTATGCAGTTCATTGCCATAGACGTAGGAAGAGACTTAAGGGTATAGACCTGGCTAGAGTTGGAGATAATACCGTTGGGAAGAGAAGAAGAAACCTGAGCGCCTGAAGAATTCTGCGAAAAAACAAAAAAAAATGTAATGAAATGAAAAGATTGTGAAAAAGAAGGATTAGAAGTTATGAATTTTCTATGCGCTTAACAACCTGGGACTTAAAAGTTGATAACTTTCAATACAAAGCAAAACAAATTAGAGGTCAACAGGGATGTGCTCACACTGGGTGGCAACGGGTGGCTGCGCCCAGCAGTTCTGAATGCCGCCCAGCACAAAGAGTATTTTAAACATTTCCGCCCGGCACTTTTTTGATGATAATTTAACAAATTTTACCATAACCAAAATCTGGGAGAATACATGGCACAGAATAGGAAGAATAGCACCAGCTAAGCATACTTCATGTGCAAAATTTCTCCAGTGGGGAGGGGGTACCCCACGCATGAGATCCCTCTCCCAGGGTGTGGATCACACTACCGCACAATCTGCCAGTCACTCAAATATTCCTGAGCACATCTCTGGGTCAAGAATACATTGGTTGCCAGTATCTGAGCTGAGCTATAAGAACTGGAAGTTCAAATTTTATCAATATATTGAAACAATTTTGAGTACAAGGTTTTTGCATTTCATAACCTGCCACTTGTATAAATGCAACTACTGTCGAAAAAAGTGTTCTTGATATGCTGACAAGTTGATGATAAGTGTTACAAAGGACCATACTTAAATGGTTGATAGAAATAAATGAACTCGTGAAGCAATTCTGCAGAATCTCAATTATACTACTCTGCTTTAACTTTAATGTAATGTGTATCAGTTTAAGAGAGAAATGCCACTGGACCTTAACATTTCATTTCCACTCTGCTAAAATAAGTTACTTTTGCAAATAATTTCATACAGTGCCAGTATCTTAAACTTTCATAAGAATTTACAAAAAGGTCTGGCATGCGAAAAGAAAGAAAGAAAGAAAAAAATAAACCCTGTTGCAGTCAAGTATTAAATACAAACATTCATTACCTGTCAGATGTATTCAAAACTGAAAATTTCACAAACCTGTCTGTACACTTGACCAGATGCAGTAGTAGAGGGTATTATTATTGACTGTCCTGCACTCTTGTCCACAGTAGTATTGCTTTCGGTTGCACTGATGAGATACTGGTTGGGTACAATCACATGCTGCGACTGGCCGCTCGGTCTACGGGATCTCTCCGCTTGTTTCTCCAAGGCTACTTTTGTGCCGACCGTGTGTTTTGGTCTCGATTTGATGTTCATTTTACCGTCGTGGGGTACCACCGTCCCGCCCACGTTACCGATGACGAGCTGAGTACTGCCAACTGTGCTCAGTATGGGCACTGCGACACCACCCTGCGAGGCATTCTGGCCCCCGTTGGCGTTGGTGTCAATGTTTGTGACTACAAAGCGTAGATTTTTCAACATGCTGAGCGGTATTTCAGAGGTGGCATCGATGCTGTACAGACCCTGCGAGAGGTCGATCGCTTGGATACCGTTGCTAGGCACCACCGATACGACGTTCGGTGTGACGGTGACTGCGGCGGGTGCCGCCGACGACGATGATGATGAGGAGGTACTGTTGGCAGCTGTGATATTTTGGGTCATCTTACTGATTTTTGTCACACTTTTCCTGCGTACTTTGCTCTTCTGCAGCTGTGGCATACAGTTTGTTTGATTGACCTTTTGAGCTTTACTGCTGGTATTTGCTTTCGTATCCGGGGCGGGCCGTTTCAGGCTTTTCGTCCCCCTGAATATATTGTCCGATATACCAGCCGATGACAGTAAATCGCTGTCATCCAC
Source organism: Apostichopus californicus (assembly GCA_020650975.1). Taxonomy (NCBI): domain Eukaryota; kingdom Metazoa; phylum Echinodermata; class Holothuroidea; order Aspidochirotida; family Stichopodidae; genus Apostichopus; species Apostichopus californicus. The sequence goes on along the minus strand of JAIPMN010009379.1, from coordinate 6,240 downwards.
TGTCCTGAGTTGAGATATATTACTATTGGCCACCAACTTTGAACTGGCTGGGGCACTTGATTGTCTGGAGAGTTTGGCTGAATGCTTCTGTTCTTGCGAACGACTTTGTTTTCTGAGAATCGAAGAGAGATATTATTTAGTGATCAGATATTCCTTTTCTATAATAATAAGATATTCCTAAAAGAAATTTTAAATTTTACTTGCATCTACTTGAAGGAAATACACTTCTTTCATGTCTCTCAGTTTTTTACATTTTTTCTGTTGGCTAAAATGCTACGGGTTGAGAGTAAATGAGAAATTTCCATACTTACAAATTCCTGACCCTTTGTGAGGTGAAAACCAGTTTATCTGGCTTAGCAAATAACATTTGCTCTTTTGTGGGTTTGCTCAATTTGTGGGTATTTTTAGATATTTCCACGTTAACATCTTCAGTCAAGGTTATGTTATGTGTTGTGGTACTGAATAGCGCCCCCAATAATTCCTTATCCTTCTAGCAATACCTCAACCCCCCACCCCTCCCTCACTACACCCACCCAATTTGTGTTGGATAGTTAAGTTAATGTCTCTGTTGTAACTGTTTGAATAGCTCTAGCCCCCCCTCCCCCCCTCCCTAAGAAAAATTCATTGCTATTCTAATATCGTTTCACAAATACTTATGATGTCAACAAGGTAACTTTCAGCCTAGCAAATCTCAATATATGAAAACTGGTAACGGAGAAAACAACATCTGGACTCCTTTGAACACAAGTAGTTTTCACAGGAATATGAGAAAGCACTGACTCTGTCATTGCATTTGATACCAAACCACCTGCACACACATGCTAGCTTAAGTTCAAGGATTATTTTCAAGATCTGTAGCGGTACAAATAGTGGATAGAGATGTTGATGCAGTCAACCTCATATATTGCACTACTGTGCACTAATCATGTCTATGACTCAAAAGTAAAAGGAATACATATCTCTCTCTCCCTCCACCCCCCCCATGGGCACAGATCCTGGTGGGGACCAATTTTTTCAGTGGTGGGGACATGATATACCGTGTCCCCACCAATTTGCCTTGACCAAACGCTGCATTTCAAATTCCCCTGTATTGAACTTTGGCGCAGTTTGATCCAGCATTGTGCAAATGACAGTTGTTAAATATAGGACGGAAATCGCATTTGAGGCAGTCTATAATTGTTTTCTGGGAGAGGACCCCAGACCCATCGTATACAAAAGTCTGCTGAGATTACTTGTCCCCTGATTTTTTTTCTGCAGACACCCATGTATTTCCCCAATCTAAATTTCTAAGCCATGAGATCTAAAACTTAAGGAGGTTTGGGAGCATCATTGGGTCTGGGAAATGTTATATCCGGCGATCTGGGAGGTATATTGCCAAAAAATGTTCTTGTACGCTACGCGCGAACCCATGAGCGCGCCTCGCTTAGATAGTATCAGAGAACTGACACGCATACCCACCATTATCCAAGACTGATATGTGCCCATGCCCCCCCCCCCGCCCCCTACCACTTCCTCAAACCCACTTCCTCCCTTGGAAATTTTCTGTCAAAGGTCAAGGACGGAATTAATCCTAGTAAATGCACATGGGTTTGAATAATTCCACAACATACACACACATACACACACTTACACTGTATGCAAAAGTAAAACCAAAATTAATTTCTTACTTTGTTGAAGCAGCCTGCGGATTAAGTTGTTGTTCGAGTAAACGTAAAAATGCTTTTCTTAACGGTGCCATCCTTCGACTGAACACGTGGCGTCCATCTCCAGCGGTCTTGGCACCGAACGTACACATCTGGAGAGTGAGTAGAATCGGTATTGGGAAGTGGATTTATAGACGACTATATTGTCAGGACAAGCCCACTTTGAAGGGCACTAATTCTTTGTATCAGTACTGTTAAATTTTTGAAGACAAATACATTTATTTAATAGTTAATAAATAGTGAGAACTGACAAAGCAGATTTATATAAGGCTACCTAAATTGCCGTGCCAAAAGACACTGACAGATTTGTTTCTAAATGAGGAAAAACCATTTGATAAATGATCACGGAATGTGGAAACCAGTTTGCATCATTTCCTGATACCTACTCTCAACACTGCAGGAATAACAGCAATACTGAAAGTGATTATTTATCTAAATTGCTCCCATTGAGAGAAGGCATATAAACATAAGTCTAAAATAATCATATCAATAGTTTCTAGTAATTCCAAAGTTACGATAAAGAACACATTTAGATCCTTGAAATAACAGAAAAACATAATGAGTTCCTGCATTATTCGTCTACGTTCAAACACATATGTTTGTCCAATATGTTTATTGGAGAATTGTATCGTTCATCTATTCTAGACAGAAAATGAGGTGGTTTTAAGTAACAATATCACTTCAAAGAAGCAGTTTCAGTGCATTGTAAAATTCTTTCAATTCATACATATCATTAACATATGCAACATAATTGTCAAGATGCGGTTTTACATACGATTAACACTTGTATGAAGTGTGCTTGCATAACAATTATTTTGGAACCAACTTGAATCATTAATAAGTAAAAAACAAAACATCTGTTATCTTAAATTTGTCAAAATTAATATGTTTTTTTTTTTTTTTTCTCTGAAGAGTTGTTGAAACTGCCCACCAACCACCAAAACCTGCTTGCATAATGCATAATGAATGAAAAATCTGGCATGTAGTATGCTAGATACTTCTTTACGGAAAGTAACAAACATATCGAAACGGCTTATCAGCCAATGGCAATCAAATACAGTTTTGCTGTTCCTGTGCCCCCGCCCTCCACACCAGCCCCCCTCCCTCCTTTGACCCTACAGAGGGCAGTGTTGTGTACTTACGGTGGATGGTAAAGGGTGACCTGCATGCAGCTGCTCTGTGTGGTTGTGTGCATTTGACCCATGGGTATCAGCCTCTCCTTTCACCAGAGGCCCTTCTGACGGTGGACTTTTAAGGACCGCTGGGACTTTGGTAGTTTGTGAATGTGACAATGGTGACATCTCACCTGACCTATGACTCACTGAGGAAGCACCGACTCTGACTTGAGCAGCAGACGTTGAGTTTGAATGGCGAGTTGCACCGTTGTGAGACCTCCTGCCAAAAACAAAATAAGAACAGTCTTGTGTGTATCAGAAACTGCATTGACAAATTAGGTCAAGGAAGTCATGCATGAACCCTTTATCATGCATGTGAATCAAAACAAATCATTATTACGTTTCCAGTTAACATTAACGGCATCATCGTGTACTCACGTATCAGCTACAGGATGCTTTCAAACTGAATATGACTCTGGTTGATTTCCTGAATAATAAATATCTTACTGAATTGTCATTTTATCAGTTTCGGGAATCAGAAATAGGGCTTATCAAGTGACGTGAGTCACAGTCTAAAGTTGGAAACAGTTGCGATGGCAAAAATTATTTTTACTGTGAAATATTGATTTGGGAGTCTTGAAAGGTAAATAAAGAGTACAGTGAAAGTACAGTCTTATCAATCATTTTCATTCATAAATTTTACAGACAGTAGCACCCAGTTTTATATATGGTACACTCATGACTGGCTATTAAGCACTTGTACTGATAGTATGAGCAGTATGAAATATTTGTGCTAGATGAAGGTTGGAACTGTTCATTCTATCAGTACCAATGCTTTGAAGCATTATCTGAGAGTACAGTATAGAGTGGTAATAGCACTAGAAAATGTCCCAACTTGCTAACAGTACGCATAAAGTGACAATTTGCCAAAATGCATGATACAATTAGGCATTTATCATATTCTTAAACCTCAAAGGCAAACAATATAGAATTATAAGCATTATGTAAACATTATAAGCACCGACTGAATGCAACTTAGACTACAACCTTGGCTTGTTAAGAAATCTTTTGAGCAGAAATTTTGCCAAATCTACCCAGTTTTACTTATAATAAGACAGCAATGGATCACAATAATCCCTCCTCCAAAATCAGTTTACCAAATAAATTTTAATGAGCGAAAAATTAATGAATTTGATTCGATCATCAACATTTTTGATGCCGGGACTCCTTTCATGGTATTAGTAAATAACATCTAGAAACAAATTTCATTTGTGACTTTCACTATTTAATGGAAAAATGGACTACTGTAAGTGCAGCTAGTGACCTAGTTATTACAGGATTTGCCATTTCCTAACAGCCTAGAGATATTTACAACCATCAATTCTGCTTCAAAATACTTCAAGTAACTTTCTGGTTGCCCATAGTTTTGTCTTTTTATGACAAGGACAACAAGGCACAAGACAAACAAAACAGGTTTTAGATTGTCATTTTTTGGGGGATCTGTAAAAATAACCATGTGACATAGATTTCAAATGAGTATCTCACTGATTAAACAAGCTGTTAATGGTGCAGCAGTTGGTTCAAGAGAGCTCCATACCTTAAATGATATACAGCAATTTATCAACGAAATGGTAGTAGTGTTTTCATTATGACACAGCTCTGCCAAGTAATGTTAAAATGTGAAAGAACATAATGCATGGATCTCTAACATTCAAATTAGCCACAGTGAAGCTAGAAAGCTACAGTGTTTCCTTCAATGGCAGAAATTGGTTCAATATTGGCATGGTAACCAACCTGGACATCTTCGTGATAACGAACAAAACAATATGCCATATTATAACAATCCATTTTTTGACTTCCTTGAGTGAAGTGCTTAAGACATCTTTGCAGGGATAATTCAGCATAAAGAATTTATGCTTTCAAGAATACACAACATGAATAGTGATATTATCTAAGGAGTTCCCGATGTAAGTTTCAACAAGTTTAATTGTTTCCTTTACAAACTAGGATAACAACAAGATCAAATGCCATACATAAAGGAGTATCTTGACTGTATTAGTGTTATCAACTAGAAGTAGAGCCAGTCGGGAATTATTTACTTAGTGAGCTTCCTTTTATTTTCTTTGAGGTAACATGAGAGGCAACACTCTAACTCATCATGTTACATCTCCTGAAAGAAACACAATATTCTAGGTGCTTCACTGTCAAACTCAAGATTAATAACCAAAAATAACACATGGAAAGTCTGCCACTGAAGAACATGCTCGCCACAAAACATCGAGTCATCGTTCTTGTCAACTTGAGAGCTCATTCATGGCCTAAGAAAGACACGTTTATCACACAATTTTTCTACTTTCCATTCGGACAGAGAAATGAGGTGTCAGAAGCCTCTGGCAGGACGATATAAATTCAGAGATGACTTACTTTTGTGGCACAGAGGAATTAAGTACCACGCTGGACTTTGGTTGTGCGAGACCAGAAGACTGGTTGGACTTGTGTCTCTGTAATGTCTCGCTCTTCACTGATGACTGAATGCTCGCCTGTTTTGGAGACGTAGAAAAGTTTGTCTTGGAATCTCGTTGCTGCCCGGCCAACTTGGCTGCTCTCTCTGCATCAGAAATCTTCTTATGCGCAGCTAGAATCTCATCGAAGGAAGCCCTGCGACCTTTGACGGCTCTCCGTAACGAGAGGGAGTGGGTCTGTTCAAGGAGAGGGGATAAAACAAAAATTCTCTTTTATATTCAGTTTTTGATCAAATGATCTATTATTTTTTCCACAGTATGTAAGGTTTTGTTTCTTCCAAACCTCAAAAGGGCTTAAACGATCAAAACACTCTTATGTTACGTTGCAAAAGGACGATGACACAAATTGCTGTACTTGTTGTGTAATTGATGCATTTTTTATGAAAAAGGAGATGTGTCAAATAGAAATATAGGTCTAATGTGACACTAACCAAATAATGAGCAATTTGGATCTGATCCAAGACAGGAAATACTGAAGATTTTTTTTTTTTTAATTGAGTCAAGGAGATAAAATGTAAATGTAGACTTTTGTCCCTAAAAAGGTGGGAAAAAAACAACAACAGCAGGAACACGGTAAAATAGTTATACAACATGATGACAAAACAAATATTAACAATGCAACAATGTGACATTGATCATATATAATATGTAAGAAACCTTCCACTGGACATAACTGTACCATAAAGAGATGGCCTATGACTTACTTAATATGAATAGAAAGGTGTTATTCATCTATTTTGAAAGTGAAATAGTTTTAGAGAATTATTTATCTGAGATGGCACAGCAGGGAATAATTTATTGTTCATTCATACTTAGTAAAGATTCCTAAATCCTATTGGTCCATTCAGGTCAGCTGACCGTGGTTAATCCTGTGAGTAACGCACGGTAAAATTACGGGGC
>JAIPMN010009378.1:0-27010 GCA_020650975.1 Apostichopus californicus | reverse complement strand
CCTATGATATTTCCACCTTTCGAAATCTACTGCCTTGGAAATGCAACTGAAATACCCGAAATTTCCGTGGATGTAGTCATTACAGAATACAGAATAGAATTAACAAAAAAGAGTAAACAGTCAAAATGGACTTAAAAGAAATCACAATCTTTAAGTTTGCTAATGAAAACAACTACATTCAGTTCAGATTCTTATTAGTAACTGGAATTATTCATGCCTGACGACATACATCAATTTCGTTATGTTTTGCTAAAAAGGGCTTATTTATTTTACTCTCATTCTCCCATTTCAGCGCCCTACCTAAACCCGGCGCCCGGGGCACGTGCCCTCCCTTGACCCCCCCTAGCTACTGTCATTCGTATTCCACTCTGCTAGATATATGCTAGATATATGGTGGTAACAAATCCTACCATAGCTATGACATGTTTGCATATGTATTCCTACCTCATAAAGTGGTGTCAAATTATCATATCCAATAGACATTATTGTCAGATTTATTACAAATTGTCCTAAAGAGGATTTGTTTAGGTCCTTCTCATGTCTATTGGCTGCCCACCTTACAACAGGTCAAAATATTACCTTCTGCTTGTCCCTGAAGAGAAAATCCAGCTGATATTATTGCTATAGAAGTCCTTCTGAAAGTTCAGCTTGACAGCTTGAAACAGTTTTATATAGAATGGGCTGGAATTAATTGGATTTGTCATTTAATTATTATGATGTACGGATCATATGGTTCCACTTGCTTAATAACCCTATTATTTGTGTCACATTCAGTTGTTTTGGTAGTAACATTATATGAAGTGTTTGGTGTTATGCCGAGATGTGCTTCAATGTGCTTTTAGAAAGTGTTATCACGTTCAACGAGCTTTGCCATCTATGTTATTTCAAACAGAGACTGCATTCCGAGAGAAGTATGAAGACAGCGAACTTCCAAATATTCCTGTTCAACCGATTGGATATGGGGATGCTATACATATTTTGAGGTATGGCCGTATGGGGGTAAATTTTGACTTTGCAAAGGGCGCAAAAGAAATGGCAAAGACAAACAGTACTATGTAGTAAATGACATAAATTATTCAAGGAACTATTGTCTGTTCACCCAAAAAGGTGGCCCAGACATCTGCCTCTGTATAAAATGAGATCTCCGGCAGCATTTTACGTCCTGTTTTGCAATTAGTCGTTGTTATCCAGCAAATGTTAGCAGGCACACTCAGTGTAAACATAAACAATATTGCACAATAATAATGAAAATGATCAGGTTTTTTTTTTTCCATTAGAGGATTATTATTACAGAATGTTATAAATATGGTTCTGAAACTGTGTTGACGAGACTCTTTTGTCACTTAGCATCAGTGAGATGCATAAAACAACCGTGATCCCTCCAGCATGGTGATGGCATTTTATTATCAAAGGGCTACAGGAATTACTCTAAAGACAGTGTAAAGGGCTGCTCTATGCGTCAACTGGGAGGGTTTGCTTCTACTTTCGAAATGAAGCCCTCTTCAGGAGCCAGGGAAATATTTTAGTGTTCACATTTTATGTATCAGCTTTGAAGGGCTCTTTATTTTTGTGTCCTATAAAATACTATGGTGCCTTTGCAAAAAAACAAAACAGCTACAGATCTTTGGAATTGTATCGCAATTTGACCATTATACAGAGCATTTTGTAATGCGATACTGGATAAACTATTCCCTGGTAGCCTCTCCCTCCCCCCCTTCTTTTCATATTTTGATGGCCTGGTGTTTGATATTTTTACCTATGACTTTATTAACCTCTTAGGGAGATGGCCGGTGATGCAGCACCGGACGAGTGGAGCGGTGGTCTGAATGTGACGTACAAGTTAGGACCAGGACTAGTCAATAACAGGTAGAGTTAGAAATATCCCCCTTGTGGTTGAAGTTTATAATTATTATATCTAATTAATGTTCCATTATGATCATCTAATTAATGCATATTTATTTTGTTAATTAATAGTCTCTGATGAAGGAAGACAGAAAGAATAGACATTCAACTCACAACTCTTGTTTGTGTGAAAGTCTTTTACCTTTTTGTGTTTATTTTAAATATCACAAACAAATACTGGTCTTGAAGTTTCCATAAATATATTAGCTTTATTAAATAAATGTGAGTAGTTTTCTTATCTTGTAGTTAGTTATCAGTGGCATGTGACCATATATGTATGTGACATGTGCTATCTGTAAATATGTTGTGAGAAACTTGTTAACAGCCACTAGGTGTTCTAGCAAAGTTGTGTTCTTTTGGAGTTTGCAATAATTATTATCTTCGTTAAATATGGTCCAACTTTACAATGTATAACAGTTTTCTTTTGCCATTTATTGCGATATCTTTTAAAACATGTTTTACTATTAATTACATTTTGGCTTTTGTATTTTAAATTGGGCATTGTGGGTATGCTTCAGATTAAGTTATACACATTTGGGGGAAAAACATCTTTTATGTTTTGCTTGCCTCTGCAGGAACATAAAATTGGACGTAAACAACAGACTACAGAGAAACACCACATATAATATTATTGGAACTATCACAGGCAGTCTAGAACCAGGTATGGAAACAATACATACATATTCATGATAACAGTTACTTCAAAGTAGGTTTGTGTTTACATCTTAGTGAATACAAGAAGCCTATTGTTTTCTGTGAAGGTAAAGTTTCCATTTCAAGTCAAAAGAAAGTATGAATACCTAATGATCCTAATGAGTGTTAACAGATCCACAAGAATGTAAGCAGGTCCACATAAGTGTAGACAGGTCCACATGTGTGTAAACAGGTCCACATGAATGTAGGTCCACATAAGTGTAAGCAGGTCCACGTGAGTTAAAACAGGTCCATGTGAGTGCAAACAGGGCCACATGTGTGCAAGCAGGTCCAAATTATTGTAAGCAGGGTGCTGTTACCCCATGGTGCAGGAAACTTGTTGGTCCTGAAGTAGAGGCCAAATCTTGTCTGCAATGTTACATTAAGTATTCTCATATGAAATGTGGCAAGGAATCACAAGGACATTATTCTGATTTAGCAATAAGTCCCTCCTGTTTTGTAGGTTATGTGGCAGTTTATATCATAATTATTTATCCCTAAATTTCTTTCCAGATCGTTATGTGATGATTGGTAACCATCACGACGCTTGGGTTTTTGGTGCTGTTGACCCATCCAGTGGGACCGCGGTCCTTCTTGAGTTGTCCAGGGTTATGACAAAGCTTGTTATGGAAGGTACAGTAAAGGCATGGATATATTGAATACAGTTAAAGTTGGTTGGTGCAAACCATGTACCACCTTAGGTTTTCTTAATCAACATTTTATTACTTTTATTAATAATTATATTTGACTGACAATTGTTATATTTCGATCTAGAACTTAAGATTCTTTGAAGTCTAAATGGATTGGTACCAAATACTATCAGTTCATCGTTTACTAATTTGTTTACACAGCAATTAACCATGCCCCTCTGTGGAAATGTCCTGTTAAAATATTTTTGTCCTCTATAGTGAAATCGATAATTTCTTATTTATCCTAAAATCTTCCTAAAATTTCCTAAAATCTTATTTCGATTGATAACAGTTTTCAGTGCTGAATTTGCTTAAGCCTTTCTTTTCTGCAAAGCTTTTACTTGTTCATCTGATTTGTAGGCAAATGGCGCCCTCGTCGTACGATTGTCTTTTGCAGCTGGGGGGCTGAGGAGTATGGACTGATTGGCTCTACAGAGTGGGTAGAGGTAAGCAACCAAGCGGGTCATTTTAATTTATGATAAATCAAAGATTGGTCATTTTTTCTTTATTTAACATTAGTAGGAGATATTTGTCCGGAGAGGCTTGGGTGGCCATTAGTTAGCAAGTAGTAATATAGCGGGCAGCCATGAAATGTAGAATTTTGTTTTATAAAAACCGAACTTGCAGATGAAATATGACATTATTATCAAGAAAATGACCTCGGATGTTATACATTAGTTGTGCAAGAACCTTAGCAATACAGAAGAGAACAAAAACAGGTAGAAAGAGTGTAGGATTCATTATTTCTGTAAAATTGGGCAAATTCGTGCATAATTCATCATTTTGGAAGAAAAGTTAATTGAAGTTGAGTTGGGTCACTAAATAATCTTAAATATTGGATTGCTTGTACTAGTTTTGGGTGTAATATGATGATTAGTGTATTTATTTGTTCGTTTTTCCTAATATACTCTGTAGGAATTTACAAGGCCTTTAGCGGAGAGAGCTGTTGCCTACATCAATATTGACATTGCTGTACAAGGAAATTTTACCTTCCGCGGAAAGGCTACACCCAACTTATACAATGCATTGTATGATGCAACTAAAGCGGTATGTATGTATAATAGGATTGTTATTTTACCTTAAAACCTATAGCTGGATATTGCAAGGAATTTGATTTTAAAATAATGGGTAATTCTTTATATTTAGCCCCCCCCCCCCGTCCAAGAAACGCAACTTATCTGACATTAAGGGGAAAATTCCCTTAGTGTAGAAGGTACTTATTGATTCACACATCAAGTTAAACAATCCTCAGTTTAATGTGGACAATGGGTGGTTGTGGAAACAGGGAGGAGGATACTAGTGATTTATGTATTATTATAGTGTTAAGTGTATATTATAGTGTATTACTATAGTGCATATAATCTGTAAAAGCATTCTTTTTGGATACAGGGCAAGGGAAGGGAGAAGAGGGTGGGGGAAGTTGATGGGAAATAGGAGTTAGGGTAGAGGATACTTAATTCATACATTATGTTCAATATCTGTAAGTAAATCCATTTTGTAAAAATGAAGGGCAGGCTGAGGTGAAGGGTAGGCATGGGTGAAGGGTGGGCAGGGGTAAAGGGTGGGCAGGGGTGAAGGGTGGGTAGGGGTAAAGGGTAGGCAGCGGTGAAGGGTAGGCAGGGGTAGTGGAAGCAGGATAGATACTTACTGTTGTAACATACTGTTGTAACATGAATATCTTCTGTAGCATAAAGACTTGGAAGTAAAGGTCTAGTTTTAACATCATTCTGTTTATCGTTTCAGGTTCCTGACGCTCCATTTGAAGGTCATTCAAGTAATGTTTATGATACTTGGTTGAGACGAATGAAGGATAACAATCTTAATGTGCCATTGTAAGTTCTTGATTGTCATGCAAATCTCTGTTGTTAAATCTTTATTTCCTCCTAGAAGTGTCTCGTCCATATAGTCCTACAGAATACTCATGCACTCACCATCTCTGTTGAACAGAGGAATCAAAGTGATGAGATGTATGGTACATACCCTGTCACTGTAAAGGTTGTAGCAGGTGCAATGGCTGTTTCAGGTTGAATACCGATTTACATGTTGTTAATTGGAATGAGGATATCCCAGGGTACGTACTTTTATGTAAGGTGTGCAGAATATGAAGATAATCTCACCAACAAAGGGGTTGGCATCAGACCTATAGTTTATTAGGTGTTGTAGGGATGTGTTGAAGTTGAGAATAACCGATCATTTTGCGTGGACAACAGCAATGATGCGTAAAATACTCACTTGGGCTTATACACAGTTGTATATTCAGGTTTTCATAAAAGCAGAATTTGCATAGAGTTATGTTACCTATACTATGTTTTATTGTCTCATCATATTTTAACTTTTATTTTAATACTTTCACAATCGGTTACATTGTGTTTAATGGTGACGTTTCATACCCTCCACAGCATATCCAATGTTGGCTCAGGAAGTGACTATGCAGTCCTGTTAAGCAGACTTGGAGTACCCGCAGTGGATCTGAGGTATACTTATGACTCTGTAAGTATCGTTGTTTGATCAATATCATCAGTAGTATATTTTCCCTTTCGAAGGGACGTATGATACCTTACTTGGCGTGCCAACGTCATTATCACTGGTTACATTCTAAATTTAAGGGCACTGGGCTTGAGAGAAAGATAGATCAATTTTTTGGGCGTTCAAGCCCAGGCTCTATGTTGTTTGGCGTTTCGAGTCCAGGCTCTATGTTGGGTGATTTTTCTTTTAAAAAGTAGTATTTTGTCATTGTTGGCTTTGGCACTTCATTCCAGAGAAAGTTTGTAGCTTTGGCAGTGCAAGATGTTAGCGGTGACATATAGCACTTGATTGTCTTGTCAAATGGTATGAATCAATAATATCACACTGAGGTGTGAGTTTGATGATATTTTGTCACAAATGGCTCTCCATAACTCAGGAAGTGATGTATGGTCATGACTCATCCAAATAATGTTCTGTTGTGTTTTATATTAACCTTCAGAGCACAACGAATTCAAAACCAACTCCATGCCCTGATTATTTTCTTTCTTCTATTCTTTCTGTTTGGCAGGCATCAGGTTTAGCAGGCTATCCTCTCTACCATTCCATGTACGAGACCTTCTATCTCGTGAATGACATCTTAGATCCTTCCTTTGAGTATCACCGTGTTATCGCCAGAGTTTGTGCTGAATTGGCCAGGAATTTAGCAGACTCCCTCATTCTTCCCTTCAAGGCGTCCGATTATGCTCTCAAGATGAGACGATCCCTGGATGGACCAGACGGACTGAAAGAGGCTTACGAAGAAAAGATGGCCACACATGGACTATCGTTTGGTAGGTTATAAGGAATCAAAATTATAGTGCAAAACCATGAGTGTCTTCCATATTATAACAAAGTAGATGAGTTTATCTGGACATAGCATATGCATCTGTAGTTTATCAGTATGTTTACCTTGATAGAATGTCTGTGTGCATTACATGTCAGTCTATTTACTTTGATAGAGTGTCTGTGTACATTACATGTCAGTCTATTTACTTGTATAGAGTGTCTGTTACATTGTAGATCAGTCTGATAGTCTGCATAGAGCATCTGCTTACATAGTAGATGAGTTTATATGGACATACAGTAGCTTCTGCTTATGTAGTTTATTAGTCTGTTTACCTTGATAGAATATCTGCTGACATAATATATCAGTCTTTTCACTTTGATAGTGTCTGTGTGCATAACATATCAGTCTATTTACTTGTATAGTGTCTGTGTACTTAACATATCAGTCTATCAGAGTTCTGGTTTGACATTGTTTCAATTATTTTTCTTGTTTTTCTTCTACAGACGCAATCGATATTGCCCTTAATTACTTCACTGCCGCTGGTCAGGCTCTTGAAGCTAAAATCCTACACAAAAGATATGAAGACAGGTAAATGAGGTGGTGCATGGTGGTTGAGGTGGTGCATGGTGGTTGCATATATATGATATAACTAAGGAAGTCTTGGTAGTAGAAAAAGGAAAGAATGAAAATCAGTCAATGTAATCAATTAATCTGTTACTTAATAAAAGTATTAGTTTATATGTCCTTTGATTTACGCTTCACCACAATTGGTTATGCGGTTCAGTGTGTTAAATGCCAACAGCATATATAGGCTGAAGTCTTAGCATGTTTTGGCTATACAGATTTATTTCTTAGGGTATCATGCCCTTCAAGTTATCCTTCAGATGACACTGTGTAGTTTGTTCACTTTGACAATGAATTGTCTCAGAACGGTCAAATAGTTTTGAGGATGGCTGTTAAATGTTTGTCAAAGTGTTTACATTAAGTGGTTATCGTTACCAATTGGTATGAACATTGTGTGGATTGCACATTTGAGGTAAATATTACAAAGTGTTTTGGTCCAATTGTAAACAATGTACTCTTTTAAAACAGGAGAACAGAATCATACCATCTAATCGATCGGCTGTTGTAAATCTCTACGTTTACATTCATCAATCTTTCCGTTTCAGCCCTTTTGCCGTCCGAAAGGTTAACGATCAGCTTATGTTGATGGAAAGGGCGTTCATAGACCCTATGGGGCTACCAAATCGCCCCTTGGTCAGGTAGTGCAGCTAATCTTCTTAAAGTTAATCTTGTAAATGGGTTGTTTAATAACTTTGTTTACATTGGAAAGGAATTAATAAATCTGGCATATTCTTAATTTAAAGCCCTAGGTTCTCTTGAGATGACAAACTGGCATGTTAACTCACATATGTATTTTATACATCTTTTCTTCGGGTAGTATTGCCTTTTTGCAACGACACCCTCTCCTCTATCTTCCATCCCTTCCTCCCTACCACTTCTCTCCCTCCCTCTCCACTACCTTTTCCATCTCCCATTCCCCTTCCCTGCCACCACCTTTCTTTCTCTCCTCCCTCCTCCCCACCCTCCTCCCCTGCCCATCCTCCCCCTCTACCTCCCCACTGTAGTAGAAGGATGACAATAGAATAATTATCAAAGGTACATGACATGTTTTTGATGAAATGTGCAGTTCAAAACTAACCTAACATGGTGTGTTCTCTTTATTGATGGATTTTGTCACAGTAGGCAAAAATCATTTTTTGAGTTTTTCATAAAAATTCTTACTCTTGGCTAAATTGTCCCACTCTTTCTTTCACAGACATATTGTGTTTGCCCCAAGCAGCAAGGACGGTTACTTTGGTGATATCTTCCCCGGAATCATGGATCTAATGTACGACATCGAAAACGGTATGGATAACGACAGTAAATGGGCTGAACTGGAAAAGCACATGTCTGTGATAGCCTTCACCATCCAATCAGCAGCAAATACTCTTGTAGAAGTTGGAGAACTACATGCAAGACCCTGATCAAGTTCAGAAAGAGTGAGCTTCTTGTCCAGAGTAAAATGTTTTCAGACACGACGCAAATGTTTTGAAGACCTATTGTAATGAAGTGGAATAATTTTATACTGAAGGTTGCCATTTCTTGGTTATAATTTTTATGTTCTCTCCAATTTATTAAATTGATATTATATTTTTTCGCCATGCAACCTTTTCTTATTATCATGTCTAGCATTTCATGCCGAAGAAATGCATTGGAATGTGACTTACAGCCTTATTCACACACTTCACAAGATTTTTTTTTTTATCTTGTGCTGTTTTTTATTAACTTTCCTATAATCAATAATTTACCCTATCATTGCGGTGTACTTTATAGCTCATTTTTATCAACATATTCCTACATGATGTGATGACTGTGGTTAGCTACTGCATTATGCATAACAGAGTTGGTGTCATTTATTTTTTAATCTGTAAAACTGAATGGAATTATTCTTTCATTTCTTTTAAGGTGAAACATTCAGATTTGCACTACTAAATTTGTTCCTCCGGGTTTGTTGTACACAGCAGGGAATTTATTCATTGGGTATCACATTGCAAATTGTTGGGCAAAATGGACGCAACTGTTAAATGCTCGACAACAAAGATTTATCACTTTTTTGTTTATACACGAAATCTTAACTCTGTTTTGTTATTCACTAAACAGAACTCACTAACAGTCAAAAGTTCTAAGCAAAATGTAAACACTGAATTGTTCCCTGCATTGTCATGCAGTCAATTTTTTTTAAAACATACTAATTTACAAGTTATGGTGGAAGGTTACTGGTTGTTTAGTGCATTGTTATCAAAGTTAAGAATAAATCAGCAATTTTTTTATTACATAATATTGTTAATGTTATTGAAACATTTCTTTTATGATTATTTCCTGTTCAGTTTTCATTAAAACTTGCCAACAATATTCAATAAAGGGGAAAGTCTTCCTAGGCTGATGGCATGGTCTTATTTGCATATATAAGGTTTAATTTTAAAATTCTTCATTGTGAAGTCTTAAGCGTAGTTTTTAGCTGATTGTGCACACTCATATCATTTGTAAAGTCCACCACTGCCTTGGATACAGGAGGGGAAAAAAAAACACTGAAAAGTGATTTATATGGAAAATGCATATTTTGGTGATTAGATAATTTGAATCATGAGATGCATATCATGCATTATGTTAAGATACATTTTTATCATAGTTAGGCATACATTAAAGGGTAGATTGGAAAGAAAATGCATTTCCATGAACCAAAAAATTCATTCCCTGCGTCCTATATATCCTTCACAGACAAGAATATTTTCTATGTATTTTTGCTACATCAGATGTGGATAATTGGATGTTTTCAATGTATAAGTTGAGTGTAAGGCGTTCACATGTTTTTTTTATTATAATTTTTTTTTAAAATAATTATGGTTAAATCAGGGTAAATGTTTGCTACAAAATGTCAAAGGAAAAAACAAAATCAAGTTTATTGGAAATAGGTTGTACAATCTGTTTGTGAACAAGTATTTCAATAGATTGAAAGAATGAAATTGATTTCCGGTAGGTGGAGATATATGGTTGGAGCTTCCAGTAGATGGAGATGTTGGAGCTTGAAGTTTATATCATTTGGATACAATTTTGCTACAAAATTTGAACAATATTGGTCATTTTCTTGATTAAACTCTCTTACCAGAAACACGCATACATATATGAAATTGACAAATTAAAAATAAAGAAAAGGCAGATTAAATTTACTTTGTTTTAATGTCTTCTCTTGATCGTCTTTACACAAGCATTTATCTTTTTTGAATTAATCTTATTTGGAATGTACTAAGTCACAATATGTTTCTATTGGACTAAAGAGAGAACAAGGTGACATATACCCTTATAATCAATGCTGTCACAACTCTTCCATTAATCTGCTCCACACGAACACCATCATTTGTACAACACTACCACAACATCAGACCAAAGACTATAATAGGTATTAAGTATACAATAGATATTTAGTAACAAAACACGACCTGTCACAGGGTGGATTTAAGCTATATAAACTGATGATGTCATAACCTAAAACTTTGACCTATATTTGTTATACAATCCTTGTATTACAGCAAGGATCCTATGACATATCCTACACATCCGGATCATACTATCATATACCACTTAACCTCTGTTAGGAATGATGTCACAACTATTTCAGAAATTCACTTTCCAGGCAAATGCCACATGTCACTTCTCATACCGTCTACAATACCAGAAGTATAACATCTGTCCTACAACAAGTGATTCACTGGTATCTTTTCACTGTCACACAGGGTGGAATCTACCTATGTTAGGAATGATGTCACAAATATTTCAGAAATTCACCTCCAGGCAACATCACTCTCATACCGTCCAAGATACCAGAAGTATAACATCTGTCCTATGACAGGTGATTCACTGGTATCTTAAGTTGTGATGTCACACAGGGTGGAATCTACCTCTGTTATGAATGATGTCGCAGCTATTTCAGAAATTCACCTCGAGGTGAATTGTCACTTCTCATACCGGTCAATGTACTATAGTAATGCAACAACAGATGCATGACTGTTGATTTACTTGTATTTTCATTAATGTGATACCTCTGTGATGATGTAAACTTCAGGAAAACCCTTCCAGATGAATACCACTTGGCACTTCTCATACAGTCCATGTCACATCACTTGGAATGTAACTCTGGAATGTGATGCTGTCACAAATCATTCAAATTCTCTCCAGTTGATGACCAATCATAAATTCTTGATCCTTCCTGCCAAGCATCAAACCTTCCCATCAAGCATCAAACCTTGTCAAGCATCAAACCTTCCCTTCAAGCATCAAACCTTCCCGTCAAGCATCAAACCTTCCCGTCAAGCATCAAACCTTCCCGTCAAGCATCAAACCTTCCCGTCAAGCATCAAACCTTCCCGTCAAGCATCAAACCTTCCCGTCAAGCATCAAATCCTGTCAAGCATCAAACCTTCCAGTCAAGCATCAAACCTTCCCATCAAGCATCAAACCTTCTTGTCAAGCATCAAACCTTCCCATCAAGCATCAAACCTTCTTGTCAAGCATCAAACCTTCCAGTCAAGCATCGAACCTTCTTGTCAAGCATCAAACCTTCCAGTCAAGCATCAAATCCTGTCAAGCATCAAACCTTCCAGTCAAGCATCAAACCTTCCCGTCAAGCATCGAACCTTCTTGTCAAGCATCAAACCTTCCCGTCAAGCATCAAACCTTCTTGTCAAGCATCAAACCTTCCCGTCAAGCATCAAATCCTGTCAAGCATCAAACCTTCCAGTCAAGCATCGAACCTTCCTGTCAAGCATCAAACCTTCTTGTCAAGCATCAAACCTTCCCGTCAAGCATCAAACCTTCTTGTCAAGCATCAAACCTTCCCGTCAAGCATAAAATCCTGTCAAGCATCAAACCTTCCAGTCAAGCATCGAACCTTCCTGTCAAGCATCAAACCTTCTTGTCAAGCATCAAACCTTCCCGTCAAGCATCCAACCTCAAGTTCAGCAGTTATCAGTCACTTTTCAGGATCAAATCCTCCCTTTCACCTGTTAGTATAGGCTCCAAGTATATCAAAGCTAACCTCTGATGTGTGGAAGGGTGTATGCATTTTGCCAGGACTCAACAATGCTGTGAGAATGCCTTTCTGATGTGAAGCTGCGGTGAAGTTTGATATACTCTCCCATCGAACCTGAGAAGAGACAGTCTTTTAGAATGAACCAGAAATTTCAGACAAGTTAAACAGTGGAAATTCATCAGGGCATAAATATTCCTTCCCAAGCTATTTTCAGGCATCTCAAATGTTTGGCAATATTGTTCAGTGCCTTAGTGTTCATCAAGTTAACCTAATTCCAATATATTTGAGCTTGTTGTCAACAGCTACAAAACAAGGGAATGTCACTTAAACACTATCTCAATCTCAAGTTAATAGAGGCACAAGAATCACAGTGTATGGTATTCATATGACACATCAGAAAGATACTATCATTACTTCTTTACACAATAAAATAATTAATTCTAGTTTTGATAATCACCTTAGTAAACAGTTTGAAAATTTTGTACAGATATTTGTTAAATTTTTTGACGGATTTTATAAAATTTGCAAAAACCTGAACTTGAACACAACAGATGATCAGAAATCTTCAACAGCATACCAGGACAGGGGAGGGAGAGTAGAGAAGGAAGGGTGGGATATGGGGGAGGGGGAGTGGAGTGGGTTGTCATACCTGCTCTGATTCGATATCTGGCCAATGGTAGTCTGGGAGGGTCGCTGAGTAAAGTACAGGATAAGCACTCTCCATGAAAGCAGATATAAACAATGCTTTCATTTGTTCACCATCCCTCTGAGGAAAGTGAGAAACAGAGATATGATAAACTCGGAACATTCAGAAACTCTGTAAGTGATATCAATTTATGAATGTTGTTCTTAATGTGATTGTGTTATACAGATTTTGCAATATACTTCAAAAAATATATATATTGAGATACATCCATGGGAGATTGAGGTAGGTAGGATTCGTACATAATCTTTTGTTCGCCCCTCCCACCTCCCTCCATATCTTAAAAAGGCTAATAAATATTACTGAAATGTATGAAATATCTACTACACTACATGTGCCTTTTTCTCACAACTCACAATAGTGTCTGGCTTCCCAAGAAGTCTTTCGACACACTTTCAAATTTCAAAGCAAGTTACAAGGCTGACTTTATTAGCAGAGTGAAAAGACCAACTGTTTACTAAATGGAGTGACCTTTCTAAGAACGAATGACACAGAATTGAAGTAGCTCTAGTTGCATTTCACTATCAAAATGATAAAAAAATCCCATTGCCTTAGTTTACAAGATTAGCTGCATGTTAACTGAATTAAGAACTGTGTTTGTTCCGTAGAAAAACACTATTGATATTATTTCTCCTCGGTCGTCCCTCATGATTAAAGTAAATAAAATCAGAGGGTTAACATGCACAGTGAACTCTGTCTGGGTACATTTTCTACAGGAGGGCATTATAATCTTGTTCTCACATTTCAACCAAAGCATGAAATGTTACTGTCGTACACAACTCTTGATTTCAGAATAGCACAATAATCGGATGGTCACTTGGAAGGTACATTTCAATACTGACCTTTTCTGATTTCTTAGTGCTTCGCTTCTTCTCATTCCACATACTCTGTGAGGAAATTTACCAAAAGAGATCAAGTTTAGATTAATTCAAATTTAAAGCTGTATTTTACAATGGGTGAAACATAATTGGATACCCCCTCACTCTAGCTAAGAAATCTATGTGGTTTATACAGCCACATTGTCAACAGTTTAGTTCAATACAGCAAATTGTGTGTCCCACTAATTTCATATTTTGCTTTGTTTCATGACATGCACACATAATGCCTTAATTGTGTTCCTAGTACAATCTTGGGAGAGGGGGAGAGAAAGTATTATGAGTGTGAACTAAACCCTGTACTTTTTAATCTGAAAAAGTAAATACCACTTACGAAAGCAGTGAAAGTCTTCAAAATGTCCCTATCTCTTAATGCTTACATTGTGCTTGCTGGGATTGTGATTGCGTAACCAATTTCTTTCCTATGTTCGTTGACTCCTCTCACTAGCGCTATAAAATTTGACTTGATTGGTCAATATTAAGGCTCGTACTTTTCACCAGCAAATCAAAAGCATCGTAAAATTTTTTGTGAAGTCCCTTTACGCGGCTAATCTGAACACACCACAGTGTGCAGTGCTCTCACAGCAATTTTGGAGAGTAAAAACCGCAACGCTTCTTGTGCGTATAACAACAGCATTTAATTCTCCGACAACGGGCCGTTTATAGAGCAAAAGTTTCCATTGCAACTCACCCTTAGACCATCCATTACATCTGGAAGGTTGGCTGCTTTAGGAAAGTTGGCAAGAAGTGGACTATGAATGAGCTCTGTGAGAAACAAAAAAAATTGACCAGTCTGTTACTGATGGATTAAGGAAAGAAGGGCTGTTCTTAATGAAAAGAAATCTCTAATTTGAGCTAATAAAGTTTCAATCAATATCTAGGAAGAAAGATAGTTTTTGTCTTGAAATGAGAAATTACATCATTCTATATGTTTCAGCTGTAGAGAGAGGGAAAAATACCACTCTTAAAGAAGATAAGATGTTTCCAAATTGCGTATCTACTGAAAACTAATTAAACGGGGGGGGGTTGTAAGAGAATTTAAATCTAGCTACAGGGGTATGGCAGTATACAATGTAGCTGCAATGTCGGGCATTATCGTAGTGAATGAGCTTATCAAAGGTAAAACTCAGAAATGGTATCTATCATATTACAAATTTAGATACTTGGAAAGTTATAATATCCAGCGTACCATCTTTAAAAATAGCTTTGGAAACGTTACATTACTTTTCCTTTGAATGAAAGATCAGTTTTGTTAATTTATAGGACGGAAACTCTGATAGAATGAGTACTGTTACAAGGACCTTAATACATAAGATTTAATCCTATCAACACCTTCATGTATCCAACCAGTATAGTGATACAAGAGTAAGAAATTTTGTTTCTGTGTTCTTTTTCTTCGTTCAGATAGCAAGTTTCCAATAATTTTGCAGAGACTTACCAGTGCTTTGAATGTCAATCCGGTCCCTCAAGACAGCGTCGGCTAGAATTCTTCTGTAGAAGGACAGCAGTGGTAGGTAGCTGGCCACACTAACAATCGTAAATGGTAGAGTCCTGGGGTCAGACAAAAGAAAAATGAAAAGAAAAAGCCTTAAATATTCCATCAGAAGTGTTCTCTTGAAATATCTGTATTAAAGTATAACTGATTTAATCTATAAAATAAGGAAAGTTTTGCATAAAACATATTCAACACGATTTTTATGGCCTCATTTGAGTGAAATGCAGTTACAGATTATGTCTGAAGACAATATGATGCATGTGTACCTCGATCTTAGATTGTGTCATTAAAATAGTATGAGATAAGAGAATAAAACATATTTCTAAGGTCCAAACCTACTTCTTATGAATACTTACTCGAGCTGAGTTTTCTGTTCCTTGGTTGGAGCAATAAGTTTCAGATGGAGGCGTGGTTGTTTATTGGCTGTCAGCATCGAACGGAGTTTGCTGGTAGAGACTGGAAAGGAGAGCAGAAAGGAAAGTTTTCTTTGAGGATAGAATATTGAATATTACATGTAGAGAAGTACGACTGACATTTGTAACGAAAGATCATATTGAAGGGTTACAGAATGACTTGAGGTATGATTTTTAAAAGTGGATCTATGCAATAGTGCAACAACAACAACATTGAAAGTCATTTTATGAAAGTATGAAAGTGTTGTGGAAATACAGCCTGCCCTGATAGCAGTGGCTTTAATAGTCTACAACATTTCAACATTCATTTCGGTGCCAACACTCATGGTCAAAATTCAAGTATCTCACTTTACACCCATTCAAAACTAAAGTATCCTTTTTCATGGATAACATGGTAATAGCTTAAATATTACTGGTAACTTAACTGGTTATGAATTATGACTTACCTTTCCTGCTAATGGAAGGATCTACCTCTACACCCTGTTCAAACGGTGTCCCACCATTAACCTGCAACTCGTACAACCTATAAAGCAAACAGAACATTTTGACAGGATTTTCATAAATTAATGCCTAATATCAAAATAACTTGGTCACTGTAAACAAGGTTTAGGGTTTATACTGGTTAACAAAATGTGAAAGAACTGTAAAGGAAACAGGGACACAATATGTCAGGGTCATGGAAACTAATGTTTCTCGAGGGCACAATGTGTAAGGAATATGATCCTAACGAGACTACTTCATAGCACCTCTATACCAAATTTTTCCCTACTCCCTCCCCCCCCCCCCCCGCCCCCAGAACCCACATTAACTCTTGTAAGCTGGTGATACCACATGTCACAAATGCAAGAACATCAGCCCATTTTGCAAATGTAGAACCAAAGAACAGCTACTTCAATAAGATGAATCCATTCTTTGGAATCCTGAAGCAGGGACATCAGAGATAGTACATAATATGCAAAAAATTCCTAATTCACACTGAATTTAATTTTTAATTCCAAACACTGTACCCTTCTAGTATTACCAAAGTGTAAACTAAGCAAGTGATAACTATGGCTTGAAGGTTTACATAACATTTGATGTAAAAAATTGATAGACTTGACAGAGAGGTAACATACTTATTGATGATAGGTCTCCGGAGAGGAAACTTTCTTATTGATGATAGGTCCCCCTGAGAAGAAACTTACTTATTGATGATACGTCCACCCCCCCTCCCCCGGAGAGGGAACTTACTTATTGATGATAGGTCTCCAGAGAGGATACTCACTTATTGATATAGGTCCCCCCGGAGAAGAAACTTACTTATTGATGATAGGTCCCCCGGACAGGTAACTTACTTATTGGTGAAAGGTCCCCCCGGAGAGGAACATGATAGGTCCTCCCGGAGAGGAAACTTACTTATTGATGATAGGTACCCCCCAGAGGAAACTTACTTATTGATGATAGGCCCCCCTGTCTCTTCACTAAAGAGAGGAAGATGAACCCATCCACAACTTAATTCTCCCTTTTCACCAGTTTTCTGTGAAAATAAGAAAATAAAATCATGAAGGATTAATAGCACTCTGAGCATTTTTTCTTTCAAAAGGGGACTGCCCCACACCGCATAAAAAATCGCAAATCCTAAAAAAAGTAAATGTAACAAAGATAAACAGAGTGTAGGAAAACATTTCTGAACTTTAACAAACATCGATTCAAAGCAATTAAACTGTGACCCAAGAAAATTTTCAGGTGACAAAATTTATATATTAAAAACGTACAAATTGTCGTAAAAATTTTTTTTTTGCTGTCAGTTGACAAACATGTCAGTTGCGTGTAACCAATACTGGGGAAAGATGACTTACTGTCCTGACGTAGTACACACAAAGTTCTATCAGTAACCCTGGAAACAAAGAGCAAGATATTTTAATATATTTACGGTAAATTTCTTTCATAGATTTATGCTCTTAAGCTGCATGAGATATATGAACAAATTAAAGGAAATATATTAAAGTTTCTTCCTCTATAAGAGAGGAATGAATAACATCTCTGAACACACTATGACTTGAAGTAGAAATTTATGCTCAATTTGTTGCCAGTCTTGTGTGATCATAATCAACAGTTAAAGGGAGATATCAGTGCCTGAGAACTAAGTTATCACTTTAATCACAAACAAGTAATTTGAAATTAGGCTTAACTTGAAAGGGTTACAAATATAAATAATAAAAAAATAATACTAATAAATTAAACTTTTGAGGATAAATGTGCAAAAATTGAACGGAAGAAAACTTCGCATATCTCTAATTGGTATCAGTCACACAGGTGGAACTAAATAGACCTTACATATGAAGGCTAGGTCAACTATGTTTAAATCTATATGATCTGGTCAGCTTACATCCAGAAGTTACATCACCACGTAAAATGCAGCTATTTATTGCAACCGTTGTAACTACATCAATCTCAGACTGAAGGCTGTACAGTTATGTTTAAGTTCTATGTGGTCTTTGAAAACTGATCAAGAAGTAACCATGGAACATAAAATGTAGCTTCTAAAAAGACGAAAAGGAACAGGAATGACACAAAATGTATTTTTCTAAATTTGGTCGTTCCAAAAGGAGAAAAGAAAATGGTTTGAGTTACTCCATATTCAAATTTAATGAGCCACCTGGATTTTAAACTTTTGTGACTTCAGCCACATCTCGAACCCACCCCTTATCTTACCCTGCTCCCCCCCCCCACCCTCCCACATCAAACACACATGACTATAATTAAATTAAACAATGAATGTAAAACTCACCAACGTTTTTGTCAGATTTATCAGATCTTATGAAGCATTCACCGTCAAGAATGCTGGGAAGAATACCAGATACCTGCAAGGTGGTGACCAGATAGCATATATTATAATATGATAGATCATTAATGTCTTTTAAGGTCACCTTAATGTCAATGTTACCTTATATTGTGTGCTGGATGACATAACAGTCATTCACGTGATATAAATTCTTTGCATGGATTTTTATACCACTAGTAAACAATATAAATCACATACTTTTCCCTTAAATAGCTGTATCAATCTATTTAGTAAATGTAGATATTAAAATATTTGTTATCAAATCAAAGTGTTTATACCACAATAATTGCTGGTCAACATTTTAAATACATTTTAAAAATAGACAAGCGACCAAATCAAACATATGCTATGCCATTACTTAGTAACCACATAAATATTTTATTTATAATTTTTTTTTTTATAAAGCGATGAAAGAAAATTTTAATTTGAATAAGTAACCTTAAATTTGCTAACACTTTTCACAGCCAGTGTTATATTAATTACTTTCACAAAAACATACATTTTCAAAGAGACACTCCCCTCGATCTGAATCTGATGTTTTAATAGGACATTAAACCAATACTGCATTAACTGATCATTCATAAGGTGTCTGTATCAACCAACTGCTGAGAAATAATCGTCTCACAGATTTGACACTCTGTTAATAATGAAATGTGATTCATAACACAACAAGTACTTCCTATCCGCATGGTACCTACCCTCGGTGAGAACCTCCAGGTCTTGAGGTCGCTTTCGTTCCATGTCGCTTGAACTGTGTGGATGTTACTTAGGACCTAAGACAGGCAAAAGAAAAGTAACTTGAATATTAAACACCTCTTTGACTCAAATTTTAGCAATTCAGACAAAACTTTGTTGAAATGCCGACGGAAAAACTAAGGGCTGCCAATGTTTCGAAGAAACACCCTACATGGATTCTTCCAGCACCAACCATTCGGTGAAGCCCAACCACTTTATGTTCATCAGGAAACTTTGTCGCACATGTTTTGGCCCTACCCTTGAGAAGGCATGGGTGTTATTTTGTTCTGGAACTCTGAAGATTATAAATTGTCACACTTTCTTCTTTCATAGTCCAGATATACATGGGTTTACTGCAGTTTTGTTTAAGTTATTGGATCTATAATATGTTTCATATCAAGTATGACCTTCATGAACAAATTTTTTCTTCCCTCACATTGTAGTTAGACTTCCTGAAATCTGAAGTTTTACGTGGTAAGCTAACAGCTTGGTTAATGTTTGCTATCTTAGGCTATCACCTGGTACATTTGAGAATAATAGTGCTTTGAAAAGAGACAAAACAATACCTTTAGCATTCCTTATTTTTTTTAATTTTCATATTCATGCATCTTCACTAGCATATCATTTAGCACATCCATCTGGTCACTTACCTCTTTTCCATCAAAGATTGCAATTCGAGCATGTCTGCTCTTGGTTTCCAATCCTGAAAGGTTAAGAAAGAATAGTAAGTTTGAGTACTGCAGTAATTCTATCAGAAACTCACATCTTGCAATGTCTAACCTGCATACATCCTTGGTCTGACTGCAATTCAAATATCTTGTCATGTATTAAAAATAATAGTAGTTAAAAATAGTAGTAGTTAAAAATAATAGTAGTTAAAAATAATAGTAGTACCAACATTGACTCTCTTAAATACCATACATTCTTATTCGGTCTAAAAATCACACATGCTTACTCCTTCCTTCGTTTGTTGTTCATTGTTCTTAGATGTCTCCCAACAATCCAAGATTTTACATTTATGATGTGTAATCCTTTCATTCTGCAAATGGATGTTTGTTAATATCATACAATGAGAGAATTATTAAACAACCAAAGATAGACGAGAAGGTATTTTTCTATCTTAAATTTAATTTAGTTTAATTCAAGTAAAGTTTATGCCAATATGAGATGGTAGTTATTCCAATGTTATACCACTCATCATGAGAGCGGGGAGAGGAGAGGAGAAGGTAAGAGGTGGGGTGGGGGGGGGGGGAGGTGAGTAAGTATTTGTATGCCATTTTGATATAGAAATCAATTGTATCATATTGTTTGTCATTTGGGGACGTATTTGAAGTGCCTTTCATAATACCTAATCCATTTGGCGAAAGAATAGAAAGGAAATTGCTACCCTACCTACACCCATGGCTGGCATGTTTCTCACCAAGACCAGAGAGAGCATCTTTTGGAGTCTGCAAGGCACCGCACGTAACTGGTAAATGAAGAAGGGAGATATTGATTACATGTATTATTACATATTATTACATATATACAGATACATATATATACATATATACATATTATTACATATATTATTACATATATAATTATTCAAAAGAATAGCAAACTAATACAGCAATAAATATTTGATTCCATATGACCACAAATTTATGTCTCTTCACCTTCAAGAAATCACGGATAAAAGAATATCGGTCTTAAACAAACTTAATCAGCTTTCTCATGAGAAAAATAATTTTCTTTTTTATCTTTGGTCTTGACCTCAAAGGGCAATCTCTAAGTAAACTATTCAATTAAATTTGAAAAGTATAGACTATCAAATCAGCCTCCGAGCATCTCAAATGCCTTTCTTTTACTTACAATGTTCATGATGTTTTGTATAGTAACACAAAACCAACATTCAATTTCCAGACCCAGACAATTTATTCCATCCTTTTGCTAATTACAATATTGAATATTTTCTCCCAATGATACTTTGGCTCTCCAACTTACCTGACTAGTCTGTGGATCCCAGAGCAGATCGCTGAAGCTCAGATTGGACGGACTCAACTTTGGTTTCAAGAAACTGCTCAATTTATTTTGTTCTAAAAGTAAAAATACAATGAAATGAAAAACAGTAATATTGACAGCAAAGCTACAAGTTTCTCCTTAGTCTACAGACAATTTTAACATCATTCCAGGAATCACGATGCATGACGTATGAAATCACTGTACACTTTGGAAGTTGCTCATCTACCTGAACCTGTCCGATGTAGGAAAAAGTATCAAAAGCCAAAGGGTCTGACAATTTTTATTATATATAGGATCATCTTTCTTCAGAGTAACTAATATACGGGAAATGAAGTTATTTTTCATTGTGATTTAAAAGATATTTAAACTCCCAAACATTTCTGATAGCATGTAGCAATTTTTTGCAAAGTGATAAATAAATACAACTTCAATGACAGAAAAACGACGGCACCAACCATTTTTGAGCAGACGTGCTGTCATGGACGGTCTAAATCCAGCTGGAATAGCACCCATGGCACTCAAGACATCTGTAGCACTGGTCTGATGGCAGAACAGAGAGGTATGCAGAAAGAATGAGTGTACAAGAACAAAGACTTAATTATAATTAGTTGTTTAGTTGTAAATTATGTACATAATTTATTTCCTTCCAGGGATGGGAGGGGGGTATTGAATAGTCTACTCATGATGTGTAAAAGTCATTTCTGATGGATTCATGGATATTTTCTACCCTTTCATCATGGTAGATGGTCTGTTCCAGAAACAGAAAAACCAAACAAGACCAAAAACTTGGTCTATATTACCATGATACACTGTAACTGACATTAGTTGCCTACAGTAGGCTGTCTATGAAGGTACAGAGAGAGCATTTTGAGACCCACAAATGGTCTGTGCTGACACTCATGCTACACCGATATTAAATTAATCCTTAACCGTTGTTTGACCAAGGTGTCACCAATGACTGATTATTATTGTCATGGCTAAAATATT
This sequence comes from Apostichopus californicus, assembly GCA_020650975.1. NCBI lineage: Eukaryota > Metazoa > Echinodermata > Holothuroidea > Aspidochirotida > Stichopodidae > Apostichopus > Apostichopus californicus. The sequence goes on along the minus strand of JAIPMN010009378.1, from coordinate 4,769 downwards.
CACAATGACATTCACTTCAATTCATAGGGAACAACACAATACTGATTTCTACATTGCCAAAGATTACTTTACATATGTATTACTTAGCAGGATCAAGCTTGAGTTAATTTTAAAATTAAATAATAATCATTCTTACTTCATTTACGGATTTCCTGACTGATTTCCAGAGCTCTTTGCCACTAACGGAGAATAAATACGAAAGAATGAGAAAATATGACTAAAATGAATGCTTCAAGTCTGTTAGACTTAATAAACATACTGGGATCAGTGGTGGGTACATTCTCTTCTTGTCCATCTCCTCCCACCCCCCCTCCCACCTCCACCCCTTTTACTGTGAGGGCAAAACAAAATTATCACAACATATGCTGGGACGTGCTCAAGCCGGGCGGCTGCTCCCAGCAGTTCTGAATGCCGCTCAGCACAAACAGTATTTCAAAAATTTCCGCACGGCACTAGTTTTGATTATTAATTTAACAAACTTTACCATTACCAAAATATTGGTGAATACTTGGCACACAAGTTAGCTCTGGAATAGGAACCATTTGCCATACTTAACTTCATTCAAGCATACTTCATTTGCAAACTTTTTGGGGGGACACCCCACCCCTTAGACCCCTCCCCAGGATGTGGATCACACTACCGCACAAATCCGACCGGCACTCAAACATTCTTGAGCACATCCCTGCATATGTGAAACAAAATTTCCTATAGCAAGTGTAAAGTGAAGACATTTACTGGGAAGAAAGTGACAAATGAAATCAACATTTCTACAACAACAATTGATGTTCTCCTCATGCAGCCATTTTTAAAGTACTCTACATAAGCGAGCATTCAAATTTATGTGGTACTTAGCACTTTTGCCTTTGGCTGGGAGGTGGCGGGAAGGGTACCTAGCCCTTGCTCTGGAGTAAACTAGGAGAGGCAAAGAATAGACTTAAATGTAATTGAGGATGGGATTCTTGGTCCAATAACAACCACCCCAAAGTCCCATGGTCTAAACTACTACTGCATGCAGCACTTCGCTGAAATCAGACATTCGGCCTGCCATAGTGTCATCTTACTCAAGTCTCAAATCCTATAGGTACTAACAACCCACTAACAATTTATGATGCATGGTAAAGATACTGGCAGATAAAGAGCTGTTTTTGTGTTTAGCTTAAACAAAGTGTATTACATATACGCAGATTTATGCAACACGCATTATTTGTTTAGTCAAAAAAGGCCAAAAAGGCAAATTATATGCAAAAATTTATGTAATATGCAGGCTTTATTAGTAGACAAATTATATGCAAATTTGCAAATCAAACCAAATAAAAATGGCATTAATAGTATGCTTTACAACAGAAATAGACAAAATGAATGGATTAACAAGAAAAAAAGGTTATAAACTAAAATGAGATGTTAAAAGCAGACAAAAGAAACAAGGAAACAAAGGATACAAGAGAAGATATTACAGAGTGTTGTTAATTACAGAGGCAACATTCCAGATATTGGTGAATGTTAGGATTACGATATCTGCCCATATCCAAACTTATATTATGCAACATCTAATGACAGACATATAATTTTGTGACATGATTCCAATATCTGGCAGTACCAAATATAATAAACTACCAAAAACTCAAAATCCATTGCTAATATTCTCCATATAATAACCTACAACCCTTCCAACACCAAACTCTGCTCTCTTGTTTTCCTTCTAGTTAATCTTTCCCTCTTCACTCTCCTCACTTTACTTTTCCTCCTATGCTTCAATCTTCTCCATTGTAGTCCCCTCCCTTGCCCCCCCCACCCCATGGTACCACCTTCTACTCCTTCATGTTTTACTACCCACTCCTTACCCTGACTTCTGCCAACCGTAGCCTATTATAATCTCTTCACTATACCACCCAACCTTACTGCACCATCTCAATACTCTTCCCACCTCCCAATATTACACACTGCATCCTCCATTCTATACCCCTACCCCCCCCCTTCCACTAGTTTGTCTCTTTATATTCTATCTCTTCCCACTCTCCTACTCACTCTACCTCTCTCTGCTCCACCTGTCTCTGCTCTACCCTCTTCCCTCTACATATCTTTGCTCTACCTCTCTACATTCTAGTAACTTACTTGTCCCTCCTCTTTACCTTACCTGTCACCTCGACTTTACTGCATCTCAACAAAAATTATCATTGGCGCATAAAAGGCTACAGAATCATTACATATTCTTATATCTACAAACTAGCCAGTTTCTTAACTATCTAACTGCATTGCTATTCAACTAAAATGGACAGCCACAACTAACATCTACATGTTTGCATTTCTCACACATCTTTAGCTCACTAATGTTGCATGCCACTGCACTAATGTTGCATGCCACTGCTTTCAAGAACCTTTTAACAACAGATCAGCAATACTGTTAACTGATGTCCAATATACCTGTCTTCCTTATCATCCACCGTATCTTTAATCAAAATGAAGAGAAGACGAACAAGAACAGAGAAAATATGAAAGGGAAACTAATGATACTACAGTGATATTAATGGTTACAGGGGCACAGGGTAATTAAAGACAGAAAAATAAACAAAACCCAACATTCTGTTTATCTCTATAAATACAAATGGATGATTCAGAGTAGCAAGGATTTTGTGAGGACAAACTAGTCAATATGTGGTTTTGAGCCAGTGGCTTGAATTTATTAAATTTTCTTCAAATGAATCTATGACAGATCATCCCAAAGAGGATCTCAACTGCATGTAATTAATTTATGGTCTTTGTAAACGAGGGAGAAAATATTTTCATCCCATGATCCATAAGTTGTAATTGCTTTGAAGTTTTTTTTATCTGTTTTATGTTGTTTGTCAATTACAAGTGTCAAACTACAAGTGCTACTTTGTTTGTTTATTGGTTTTTTGTTCATTATTTTGACTTTTTGAGGTCAAACAAAACCTATTAACGTTTGATTTTAGTCAAAGATCACTAGTCAGCAATGGATTGATGATTCCAATTGTTTAATTTTAAAATATATTTCAGTATATATATGTCAAATTTTCTGGATTATTTGTAACATTAATTTGACAGTTAAGCTAACGAAAATATTTATAGGTAAAAGGAATCACAGTGTGAAAATATTTTTAGATTTAGCTCAAACTGCTGCTTTAAAAAAAAGAAAAAAGTAAGCAGTCAAAATTAGTAATTTGTTATTTTTGTTGAAAAATATCTGAGTTAAATCTTTCTATTATTAGTATTTTATAACGTTTGGCTTTTCTATCATGACAACCATTTATTATCAAATTATTTGTGGAAGAAAGTTACAGTCTAACTCTAAGAACATGGAATAAGAAACATGGAATAAGAAATGGGGGGAAATAGGTCGATGAATTTGTATATATGATGGATATACCTTCTAGGAGAAAAATTCTCATCTGCATCTTGCAAAAAAACAAAAACAAAAAACAACATCAAAGTGAGTATATATGTCATTACACTTCAATACATCACATGTAAAATTTCACAGAAGTATCATAGGTGTCGGAAGATGTATAACATTGAGACTGTAACATCTCACCTCCCTAACGTATTAAAATGGAAATTTGTTCAACTGGAAACGGATAGTGGGGTAGATAAAGAGCTTACAAAGGAAACAGTTTGTCATGATGCAAGTAAACAAATGCTAAGAAAGAATTCATCGAAAAGGTTTTCCCAACTTTTTGAACTTGTCCAGCACAAATTTGTCATGATGTTGTACAAATGCTGACAAATTTAATAAACTCTTGTGGAACTGTTGAAATTTTGAATTTTGCCAAGTATTTAATGAAAGTTTTGTATCCATAGCTGCCTGCAAGGAAGCTTAAATAAGGGACCGGGAAATACAACTTTTTTGTTGTTTCAATAATTATTGAATGTTATCTGTTATTGATTTGTGAATTCTCAACGTCTCTTATCTAGAAAATGAAATCCAACTAAAACCGCATAATTACACAAAGAATGACCTACCTGCCTCTGGTTCTGGTGATTGAACGGCGTTATAATCAATAGAGTCTCTCTTCAGCTAAAATATGAGAGAGAGGAAAGGAAAAGAAAGATGAAAATAATATTTACTAGAAACTAAGAAAGCAGAACTGAATCAAGATGCACATACTGCTACACATGAAGAACTAAACACAGAGGAACAATCTAAAACAACTTTTGAATCTGTTCCAATATTTTTTTCACAGCTCAAGTGAATTTTGCTGCATAAATTAAAACAGTAAATACTGAAATTATAAAATGGGAGTTAACATTGAAAATCTAATACTCAGGTCTTTCTTTAATCTTAGACATTGTTGTTGAACTCTCTTCCTGTGCCAGTAACCAATTATAAAATATTTATGTGGGTGCCAAGAAATAGGTAAATGCAGTATTTGATTATTCACAATACACAGTTTGCTATCAGTTTCCCAGTAAAGTTCATGTCATAAGCAAATTAAATTAAATTAACTAATCCTGTCCTTAAACTTATAAATGTATAAACAACTTTATTCATTGTCAAAAGTGATGTTACCTTGAGATAAGTGCTGGGTACCATGCCTTTATTCCCCTCCCCCCCCACACATACATACCACTTCCCTGCCCTTCAACAGTAGTTCCTGTTTGTTACCTTGAGATAAGTGCTTGGTACCATGCCTTTATTCCCTTCTTCCCCCTCCCCCTCCCCCCCCCCACATACAGCTTTCCCTGCCTCTTCATCAGTGTTTCCTGTTTGTTACCTTCAGATAAGTGCATGGTACCATGCCTTTATTCCCTTC
>JAIPMN010009377.1:4276-31337 GCA_020650975.1 Apostichopus californicus | reverse complement strand
TCATCACCTGCTCACGGGCCCCCCCCCCCCCAAAAATTTATTTTCGCACGACGCCCCTGCACACGTCTAGGCGTATTATATACAATGTATAACACATACCCGTCCAGACGTATTACATACAATGCAAAGCCCACACTTGTCCATACGTCTCATTTACAACACATAACCCACAGCTGTCATTGTGCATTTAGCTTGTCATTATATGAAGTCTCATCTACAGCACGTAGCCCATGCCTGAACAGACGTCTCAGACATAGTCCACTACATGACAAAGATGACAAAACAGAGTCGATCCGTGAACTTAAACTGAGTAAGACAATAGTTTCTCAATTGTAATACAGTGCTTTTTTAGTATGCCTTGTAAGGAACAACACACGAAACCAACAATTAAGAACTACATGTGTGCAATGAGCAACACAGAATACACCAACAATTAAGAACTATATTTGTGAAGACAGAAAACACACAAACAAAATCCATGAGATATTGTTACACTCCTCTGAGCCGACAAAAAGAATCCAAAATATCAAACTGAATAAAGAGATATGGCTCGGCTTATCAAATGGGTTAAAGAGATGTTCAAAAATTACTGCCACAAACATAAAAAAGTTTTATTGTTGCTTCTTCTTCTTCTTCTAGTAATAATTAATTTAGTTTGGTATGGCTTTAGTATATATAATGAAATATCTATGCACTCTATCGGCGTTCCCCGAGGCAACAGCGCTGTATCTTTCCCAGGGTGATTCACTTTCAAGTCTCCTGAGTTCTTTTGTGACGAAAGAAATGAATCATACATATCTATAGAGGATTGTCAAAAATATCAAAGCTTATGAAATAACGATACGTTTACCAGAGAATTTTCTTTTATTGAGATATATTAATAATTCTCTATTATTTTATGACATGGGGATCGCTTATCGAAGAAATAGATCTTCTGACCTAAGGTATGAAGAAGGAGATTGGTTGTTGTATTATCGCCTGCAGCTATGTTTACGTGTACTTTCATGGCTAATATTATCTTACCCGATGACGTAAAACCAACCTTAAATTCTGGTAAAACTGCATGGTATACTGCAATTCAAGTTATGCGATACTCTCTTCTTCTGATAGCATTTCAAGCATGCAGTTCACTCTACCTATGTAGCATTTCAAGTATGAAGTACACTCTACCTATAGCATGTCAAGTATTTAGTTCACTCTACCTGTGTAATATTTCAAGTATGTAGTACACTCTACCTATATATCATATCAAGTATGTAGTGCACTATACCTTGTAGAATTGCAAGTATTTAGTTCACTCTACCTACGTAATATTTAAGTATGTAGTTCACTCTACCTATGTATCATTTCAAGTATATATGCTGTACACTTTACCTATAGTATAACATTTCAAGTATTTGTTCACGCTTCCTATGTTTCATTTCAAGTATTTAGTTCACTCTACCTATGTAATATTTGAAAGTATGTAGTACACTCTACCTTGTAGCATTCCAAGTATGTAGTGCACTCTACCTATGTAAAATTTCAATTATGTAGGTCACTCTACCAATGTATCATTTCAAGTATGTAGTACACTCTACCATGTAGCATTTCAAGAATGTAGTCCACTCTACCTATGTAGCATTTCAAGTATGCTGTACACTTTACCTATAACATTTCAAGTATTTGTTCACGCTTCCTATGTATCATTTCAAGTATGTAGTACACTCTACCTATATCATTTCAAGTAATTAGTACACTATACCTATGTAATATTTCAAGTATGTTCTACACTCTACCAATATCATTTCAAGTATGTAGTACACTCTACCATGTAGCATTTCAAGAATGTAGTCCACTCTACCTATGTAGCATTTCAAGTATGCTGTACACTTTACGTATATCATTTCAAGTAATTAGTACACTATACCTATGTAATATTTCAAGTATGTTCTACACTCTACCAATATCATTTCAAGTATGTACTGCACTCTATCTTGTAGCATTGTAAGTATGTATTACACTCTACCTATGTAATAGTTTAAGTATGCAGTACACTCGACCTATGTATCATTTCAAGTGTGTAATACACTCTACCCTGTAGCATTCCAAGTATATATGTAGTGTAGCAGTTATAGACTCAGAAATGGTGACAATAAGATTTCTTTACTGATGACATTCCAGATTATTAAAACATCAACGTGAAAACTAAAAATAGAAAGAGAAGAAACACAAAGTAAATAAACCTGGCACATAGTGCATTTTACACACTATTGATACAATTACAATAAAAGCGATGACGTCAGCAAGAACTAATGATAATTGCTCCTTGAGGTTATGGACTACATGAACATTTAACATAAAATGTGCTATCACAACTATCGGACCGAGTCAGAATTAAGGTAGGGATTTACATAAGAAAATGTTAAAACAACATCTTGATCATAACAGTTAATTACGTCACTTTAACCAGTACAATATATTCTAAACACAAATAGGCACAAATTGCCTACATTGCTAACCTTGGTTGCCTTTCTGAGTTTCTCTACTATATAAGTTAAGATGTGTCACTACTTGTAGGTTTCCTGTAAAACAAACAAATTAACGTTCTTTAATGATATCTGAATAATATCTGAATGTCAAATGTAATGCATAGCAACACGTTCACCACATAAATCGTGATACAGCGTGAATTTCACCACGAATCGAGTAAAATATACCACAAGTTACAAATCATAAACACCGTGCAATTAAGCCGATACTATGAGGCTCATGAATATTCATTAGTGAAGTGTAGCATTGGCGAGGTGACTTCCCTTAGCAACGTTGTGGGCATTTCTATGTTGTACGCCGCAAAGAATTACTGACAATGAACCCCTAATCTTGGCTTCATGCTCTCTTAAGTAGCTTACATGATTCAACAATTATCTCTGAATGTCATGGCAAAGCCATCCAAGCATCATATTATAATAAAAAGTTAAGATTAAAGTAAATAACCAGTATGAATGAAATGATTTTTCAACGCTCACAAATAACGTGCACGTGTAAACAGCAGTGTGAAAACAAGGCCTAACTTACGCCGAATGATCGATAACACGAAAGATTACATGACTTCTCGGGTACTGAAAGTTTTCAGGTCATGGTAATTGAGGCTGCGATTAAAGAATATAAATATAATAGGTCAATACTACATTTACATGTAGTACTCTCTACCTATATCATTTCAAGTATGAAGTTCACTCTACCAATGTAATATTTCAAGTATGTATTACACTAAACCTTGTAGCATTTCAAGTATATAGTACACCCAACGTATGTAGCTTTTTAAGTATTAAGTTCACTCTATACCAATGTAATATTTCAAGTATGTATTACACTAAACCTTGTAGCATTTCAAGTATATAGTACACTCAACGTATGTAGCTTTTCAAGTATTATACACCTTACATCTGGTAGCATTGCAAGTATTTAGTATACTCTACCTCTGAAACTAATGCAATACACTCTATAGTTTCAAAGACCACGCTGATTTTAACTACTAGACCTATCACATGATTTTATCTCCGACTCCAGTCCATTTTTCAATAGACGCTGACTCAGCTTCAATTCCAGATGAGCCTATCAACATTGTTTCATTCAAAATAGTTTCATTGTAATTATATATTTAAATATCTTGTAACACATTTAAATGCTTTTCAAATGCTTTACCCGGCCGGCCTATACCCACTTGAACTAACCGAATGGGACCGATAATACATTGAAGTATTAGCTAGTTGCCTATAGTAGGGAAGGGGAGGCTCATTTGGCGGTTATTCATAGTTTTAGTTGTAGTTCTTGAGCTATGCTATCATTTCTTCTATTCTAATCGCAAAACGACACGTCCTTTTCTCTTATATCTCTACCTCCTTTATACTGCCAAAGTCGATTGGCATGTTATTATTATTACCCCGTTATTTGTTGGTTGATAATACTGATGTTGGTTGATAATACTGATGATATGTAGGCCTGATCACGATATGCAATGTATATTTCATTCATTCATTCATTCATTTTCATTCATTTATTTACATTTTCATTTACTTATTTATTTATTCACTATTTACTGACTGACTGACCGACCGACCGACCAACTGACTGATTGATTTAGTTATTTATGTAAGAAGAAATGTCGTATCTAAATATTTCATTGTCGTAATGTAAAAGATATTATGCTATTAAGATCTCGTATCTGAATATTTCAATATCTTAATGTTTAGATATTGATATATTTCAGATACCGTGTCTAAGTATTTCAATATCTTAATGTACATGTATTAACATATTAAGATCTTTTACCTCAATACTCCAATATCTTTATGTACAGGTATTAGGATATTAAGATCTTGTATCTCAATATTACATCTTATCTTATAGATACTGAGATATTAATTTAATTCACCTAAAATAACATTAATAATTCGTTGGCACTTTGAAAGCTCCATGGTTCAATAATTGATGCTGTTTTTGTTTTTCAGTGACATTCGGCTATACTTTGGAAAATTGCCGACCAAACTCAAAGTTATACTAAAGATAAATGCTGGGTTGAAATTTCGGATAAACTATAAGAGGGCGATATTTCACTAAACACGCAATTAAAATATCGAAATTATGATTTCAGACAATATGAGGATCCCTCTATTTTGAAACAGCTAAGGTATGTATGGTTTCGTATACTTACATCATACGATGATTATATGATACTAGCAGCAGGACGTTAAATTGAACTTATTCGTGTCATTATGTTTCATGTTAATGCCATTTTGGTTTCCCGAAAGGGAAAACTATGGAGACACTTTTACCGACCTTGAAAAAATGTGAAATAGACCGCAGATTGCACAGTCGGCAATGACTGTAACGCGGATCGCAGTCGGTAATTAGGCTATTACGATTAGATTCGTCCAACTCGGCAACATACAGAAACGCATGGACTCAAAGCGTGTTTTCCCCAAACACGAATTCTACGGTGTCTCTTCACTTTTGCAAATACGTTATTTAATATACGTTCTTTATTGCGCTCTGTCTCGCTTTCACGCACACCGAAATTTGAAAGCTGTGAACCTAATGTTACATTGTATCACTGATTTTTGCAATCGACCTAACATTACATATGAGTACAAAATTTCTTCTGATACCATACTTTACAATAACCGAAATAAACCGTCATAAGGACAACAGTTCTTTATGGCGTTATTATCTTTCCATAGAGAATTGTCATATCATAGAAATCTTGCCATAACAACGAGAAAAGGAATCTTAAATATCGGTTGTTATGCGTACGGATACTTATAGAAGCCATTCATATACTACAAATAAGATCATCAAAGACCAACGTATAACCGTGTTATTCGACGAATAATAATAACGCCCTCTTTTTGGTATTTCTTCGCTGAAGTATTGTTTGTGAGGTACTACGTGTAATTGTGTGCAGCATCGGTTTATGAATAATTCATAAGTTAACATGGAGATAAAATCACATAGGTATATTTGATATGCAGTACTTTCATCAAGAGTCGTACCACTCAAGAGGTTTGTGCGTTTGTTTGAGAGCAGTCAGGGCAGCGGAGCGAGTGTGGACTGGCAGAGGGCCAACCAAACAGCACCCTAAATTTGTAGGGGGGGGGGGGATTCAAAAGTGCCTCATTACATAAATAAAACTGACTGCCAGGCTTGGTAATAAAATTAAAGTTGACAGCATATTTTATAAATTAATCAATAATGTAAGTGTGCCTAACTTATTTCCAGAAATAGTTGCGAAATTTCGGAAAGAATTTTCTTATAAAAGTTTGAAGCAAAAAGCTAAATTGCCGATATGAAAAGTATGAAGTTGGAGAAAAAGGAGACATTTTAGAAGGCAGCTCACAATTTAGGGTAATGTACACATAATTATTGAAAATTATTGAAATCTTGTAAGAGCTCAGACCGTCATCAAAAATAACATAACATATCGTAAACGAGAATTACCGTACGGCCATTTGAAGCTCTTATGAAAAGCAAACGCGTTTCCGTCGTAAGGTGGAAGAGATGAGAATCCGAAGGGTCCGGTTGCCAGTATATATAGATTCACGCGTCCCTTTAAGGTTCGATGAATTTACACGTAAGGATTCAAGTTATGAGGGCCTTTGACTAAACATTCACCTGGCGCCCTTCCAGCTTACAGCTTACAAAAGTTACAATTAGTCGCCGATCGTCTATAGTGCTAAGACAGGACACACCAGTGACGTAACAGTACGCTGTAAAAGATGGTTGTGTGTGAGGCGGTGGGGGGGGGGAGGGTATTAAATTGTCCCCGACTGGTTTAGATAGGGGCATAGACCTTGACTAATGGAATAGATGATCAATAATTTTATAAAGGAAGCTGTATGTCACTGAGGCCATTGAAACCAGCTTCAATGATGGCGGTCGGGGAGGGGGTACTCCCCTTGAAATAATAACGGCTTAGACCTCAATAAATTAGGTCTTTAATTTAGGTCCAAACGCAAACTTGTGCTTATCAATGCATATCAATTCCATTTCCTCTTTCCCGTGCAACAATGCACTAAAGAGAGAGAGAGAGAGAGAGATACACCTTAAGCGTTCTATATTGCTCCATCATAGAGACCTTCAAATTCAACTTACCGTTTTCCGTACAAAGACTGTTTTGCTTTTTAGCTTGAAACGGAAAATGATTGTTTAAAGAGTTATCTTTCCAATTATCTAACTTTTATCACATTCAAAGACTGTTTACGACCGGCCTTGGGGCGGGGGGGGGGGGGGGTTGGAGGGTAGTTGCAGAGAAATACTCATGTTATCCATTTCAGTAGACTCCCCTATTTAATTTGCACAACAAATTATGCTTATGGTCACTCAGTCATTTCAGAGTGTTTGTTTCGACAGCTTTGTTCCTCCCCTTCAATAGTGACTATCGATTTCCTTGAAACGGACTTGGGGAGATAAAGAGAGTAATCTTCAGAAAATGTTACAATGGTTCTATTTCGTTGAGATTTGCTACTGGACAAGACGTTGGCAAATCAGAAGTTCTTTTTGGCTTGCTGGAAGTAAATCATTCCAAAATCACGTCCGTGTCAACTCCACAGGTTTATAGCATTACAGGTATGAGTCATATTTCAAACTGAAATTATTAAAGTGTGATATATTGTGCCACAAAGAATCGATATGCTCTTGAATTTCTGGGGAGGGGGGGGGGAAGCCGCACACGCCTGAGGATATGTGCCCGGGCGTGGACTATATCTTCCCGGACTGAATGTAAAATAGTCCTCCTGCTATACATGTTTCCCAGACTGACAGTGGAGGCATCCGCCCCCCCCCCCACCCTTTGACACACGCCCCTGGTAAATGAAATATCGATCGCCCGACAGTGGTGACGGTCACCACGCTTTGTATACACACACAGCTCTGCCGCCCCTCCACGTACATGGCTATATAAATATATATAGATATATATTCCCAGCTCGGTACAAGGTAAGCATTTAGGGACATTAAATTTCCTATACTTAGAGTATATGTATAGTTTATTCAATTTCTGCACAAATTTCGGTAAGTCCGGTAACATGTTGCGGGTTTGTGGCCTAGCTCGTCTTATGGTGAACACCGGTGCTTGACGAACTCGGAGGTTTTCATCAAAACTAACACACCCTCCTAGAATTGTTCAGCAAATGAACTTTAAATTGTGACTTTTGGCAGAATGTAAATCTTGATATTGTCGTAGTCCAAGAAGAGCAGAGTGCGCTATCTCACATATCAAGTAATTTGACACTTAAGAGACACCGTAGAATTTGTGTCCCAACTTTGTCGGAAGAAAACGCAAAACACAACTTCGAAAATTGAAAACGTGAACCTCATGTTACAAAATAACACGGGTAAGGTAAGCTCGGCCTAACATGACATATCAACACAAAATTCATTATTCTACCATATTTTACCATAATTGATATATGAACTAAAGAGGACAAATATTTCTTTATTGGATGATTATCTTTCCATATAAGGTATTATGTGATCAAAATATTGTCACAACTAGGAGAAAACCAACTTTAAAAATTGTGTGGTCATATGTACGGATACTTGTACGGACTATTCATGAGAAGACGAAATCATTCCATTTTTTTATTTTTAAGGAAAAAGGAGAACATAATGTTATTTGGGTGTGTATGAATGTATGTGCACATGCATGTGTTCCCTACTTGTCACTCAGGGTGTTTGTCCACCATATACTTTGGTTGAAAGTTATACGTGGTACGTAATATTGTGTCGTTCATATAGAATGGTGGATCATATGATGGTGGATCATATAGAAAGGTGGATCATATAGAAAGGTGGAAATGGTGGATCATGAGGATCTCTATAGATCCTCATGATCAGTATACTGTGTGTGTGTGTGTATTTGTGTGAGCATGCCTAGGCCTCACTACTGGTGACATGGGACAAAAGGAATTCTTTGGGGGCGGCGACTGGGTCCGGGGATTTGTAGATTTTGCCAACTGTAAATTCGTCTTGATAAATTTCATAGTCTTCCTAAACTGTGGACTTTGCGGGAAAAATTTCCCAAAACGATTTTGATTCCCCTGCAAAAATGCGCTTATTTTGACGTTGGGTTTTCCTATAATATACAATGTGTGGATCATCGTTTAAAATGTTAAATTTGACCCCCACCCCGTCCGTCCCTACCACCCCCGCCCTTCCACTCACAAACTACCCAGACAATGCAGTTGTAACGAGATAAAACAACAGCAACATATAAAAGAATAAAACAAGAATATTGCGGACGACGAAATACTTGTGGCGACCAAACAGGACATGTGTGAGCAGATTATGATTGACATTGAATGTGGTTAAACCATCTTTATCAATTTCTATGGGTTAAACTTAAAGAGGATTTGGGTTCATAGCCTGCCGTTTTGTAATGTAAATAAGGGGGGTGGGGCTGGTTCAAATTGAATTTCCCCTTCATGGGATTAAAGAATTTTGACTTATCTCTGTCGTCTACTGATTTGCTCTTCATCAGTCTGTATATATTGTCACTTGGAAAGATAATAACATCAAAATGAAACGCGGTTATCATGGTTTTTTTTACCAGTATCGGTACCGAATAGTACTTAGCCTGTTTAAACTTCAAGGCGCAACCACGTATAGTTCACCCCCTCCTTCCCAGAATAAATTCAGGGGCTTGCCCCCCCCCCCCCCTCCACCAGCAGACAGATTATTATACAAAACAATTTTTTCTCAACCTATATATACTTTATTTATTGTGTTATGTCAGAACCGATCTATTTGTTAAAACCTAGAGTTTTTCTGAACATTCAGTGACAATTGGCGTATAAATATAGCAAAATGATGGTAACAACTTTATAATGAAATATGCCTTTTCTTTCAAATGAAACGGTATATAAGAACACCTGATATATAAAAAGGTGAGGACTCTATTGCATTTACATTATTGTGGAAAGAATTGAAAAACCAAGTTGGAATTTTGGCCAATTTTGAAGAAAAACATTATAAGGCTATATGCTAACAAAGGTTAAATGTCTCAAATAAGATTCATGATGCCTATAAGGAGTTTGAAAGCTCAAAGCTTTAATTGGAGTTCTTGTTAATGTTCAGTTTCAATTGTCGGCAGGGGCGGACTGGGTCTCAAAAGTCAAAACCGGCCCGGGCATTTTTCACCTAAGACCGGCCCATTATTCTTTGATATGTTACTTGCATAGTGATCGCCGTCCTAAGGGAGGGGTCTAAGGGGAGATTGAGATTTTTTTGAAGTTAAGGAATGCCTAGATGCAAAATGGTGCTATATTTCTCAATTTTGTAGGTTACAATAATCCTTTAAAAAAAGACCCCAAAATAATTTTCCAGAAGCAACACTTGATTAATCTGAGAAAAGTTAAAAACGTAAACAAATATAAACAAAAATATATGTTTGAGACTGGATTTTATTTAGTTTTTCAAGCATATTGTGACAACATGCTTGAAAAAATGGGGAAAAAAATCTAAATAAAATCCATTAGCACGGACGGGTTGCCAATAGCACGTTCTTTTGTTACGAACTAAAGACTAACTAACATGGTGATTTCATGAGCTGATTCCCACAGTTAAAAATATGTTTCTACACAGCCAGTCTGTATTCCATTAACTACTGTCGAAAGGGCTGTAACTGGGCCATCGACCCACCGGGCATTGCCCAAATGCCCGTGTGGCCAGTTCGCCACTGATTGTCGGGTTAGTATAGTAATAGTGAAATGATGATTAAATGTTTGTAAAAGAAATATTCTTTTGTATCACATGGGGAAGTAATAAGATAAAATTATATACCTGATATATAATGGGAGAGGACCTAAATCCATTCACATTAATTAGGGAAATTAGTAGAAAGTCCAGATTTTGACAGAAATGAAAAAAAAAATGAAAGGCCTTATAAAGTTGTAAAATTTTGACAGAAAATGAAATTCAGGATGCCTATATATTTATTCTTAAAGCTCAATTTTGGCTTTTACTTGAATATTAAATTGAATTCTTGTGATTTTTTTAAGCGTTAATATGCGCATACATCAAGTAAAATGTTGTAACAAATAAAGTCCTTTTTTATCAATTGCCAATTGTATGCCTGGTATATAATAAAAGTGAGCCCTTCTACACTTATATAATTTTTAAAGAATAGGAAAAGTCTCGATTTTAGCAAAATGTTCAAAACAAAATGATAACGCTATAGCATTACAATATTGCTATAGCATTACAATATTGTCAAATTTTGACAAAAAACGATATTTCTCAAATTTCTGTCAGGATTCTTATATACGGGATCTTAAAGGTCAAATTTTACTTTCACTCGAACTATAAATGGAATAATGGAATTCATCCGAATGTTAAGCGTTAATAGGTGTATAAATAAAGTAAAATGATTTGCATAATAAAAATGTCCATTAATTGGGTAAAAATAAGAACCAGATTATGCAATCGTGCACTGTAATTCAGAGATCTGTAAACGGTATCGATCAGGCGCTTAAGGACAACTAACGCATAGCCATCAGTTAAAACGATGGAGTAACCTGCAAGGTAATTGTTTACATTGCTTTTTTTCAGGAAGTCTAACGCGACTGATTTTTGTTGGCTTTTCATAATATCTCAGTCGGTACCTTCTAGTCGAGCAATACGAATATTAGAGAATCAATTGTTGTCTTCTCTCGTTTGTTTACTTTTCTTGTGAAATAAATTTATCCTTTTATTTCAAAAGCGGTAGAAAACTAATGAGATGTCAACGGGGATTGTTCACATTATGTTAGGTTATAAAACTATTGTAAGTCTTCGCAATGTGTACACCTCGTATTTAAAAGTATACAAGCACATCTGATTCAGTGCTGCCACAGACCGAGCGTTTTTATGAAATTTTGGAAATTATAAAAAAAAAAGTCAACCACCTTATGGAATAAAACAGACCTTGTAACTGACGTTAATGTGGTTCTGGTGTTAGTTTATTTATTTATTTATTTTTCCTTCCGTTAGGTAAATAAGTGAAAGAGACAGATTGATTTTTCTCTGAATCCTAAAAATTGACAATGACTTTTGTTTAGATTTCTTTGACGCGTATATATAGCTCTACGATCTTAAAACAAACAAAGATGTTGATCGTTTAGCATTCAACTGATTGGCCGCGGTTGCTTGTGCAATTTTAACCACAGTACATTTTAGTAGCCTGAGTGTATATCGTTTAGCGTTCCTCACCATCCCAATCAGGGGTGGTGGAGCGTGCAGGGGTGCTGGGAGAATAACTCATTCCCCTCCACCAGTGGTAGCAAAAACCTAACATGGAGAAGCACTATTTGTCATTTGTCTGAAAAGAAGTGCCTTTTCCGTTGAACTTTAAAAGGAAGATTTATTTATTGATGCCACAGTACAGACATAACTGTGTGTATGTTAAACTAAGTATAGTCCCATTATTCAATTTATGGGCATCGGTATAGAAATACATGTAGTGGATTATGTAACTTGTTAAGGCTATCAGTCATTCAGAGATTCAGATTATAATTCCTTCATTCAGTTGCTTATGACTAGAGGTTATAGTGAACTTGATATGGATGATTGTGTTGCCTATAGCAACACAGCAGTATTATAATTCCCGGACATAATGTTTTATAGTGAGGACGCTTAGCATAGGCAGCTGCTGCTGATGAAACATATCATCCGCAATAGCTCTATGATACGGAAGCGTAGAAGGGACATTGCATTGACGAGTTACCGACTTGACAAAACGACAATTATCTGCAAATTGACGAGTTGACGAAATGGTAACGTGACAAAATTCAGAAAATTGACATTTTGACGAGATAACGGATCTCGTCAATGCATCAATTTTCTGTAAATTGACGAGTTGCACACATATACTATCTCGACAAAATGCCAAAATTCAGAAAATTGACGTTTTGACGAGATAACGGGATTTGACGAGATCCGTTATCTCGTCAAAACGTCAATTTTCTGCATTTTGTCATTTTGTCGCGATTGTAGTAAGTGTGCAACTCGTCAATTTGCAGAAAATTGATGCATTGACGAGATCCGTTATCTCTTCAAAACGTCAATTTTCTGAATTTTTTCACGTTACCATCTCGTCAACTCGTCAATTTGCAGATAATTGTCGTTTTGTCAAGTCGGTAATTAACTCGTCAATGCAATGTCTCTTCTACGCTTCCGTACTATGAGCATACTGTACCGTTACTGAGTGAACAACACATCATCACTGATGATCACGTGATACCATATTAACTAATCAGAACCAATACCGTATATATATGATAGTTGTATAGTTCAACGTTAAGCTAGGAGAACAACAAATGCCAAGATATAAATCCTTACTTTGGATTCAAACAAGAAAATGATGTTCTTGTTCGTTGCTATGTTTGGAAAAAAGTCTGAACGAGAATTATTTCATAGGAACAACTTTACATATTATTATAATCTGCATATTCACCTTCACAGAACCAATCGATTGAATAGTGCAAGACATTGACAACCCTATGAAGTGTAACCTACTGAACAGTGCTTTTTATGTAGGATTCTAAATCAATAACTCAGCAATATCGTCCGCTATTATTCGTCTTTATTCGTCTTGTATATGAACATCAAAGAAGATATAAATTAATATATTCAATAGCGATATCTGTCTGAGCAAAATTTTCTCAGAAAGTAACGCTTTAAGGATTTTTATATTTAATTCCAGTTCGAAATCTTCATTCTTAAGTCAACGTATTCTAATTACCTTTCTTTATTAATATTCAGTTTATGAGCTTGCTGCTGGCTGTGCCTATTCTTCTGTTTCTCCTTATTTATTTATTTCTTTATTTCTTCTCTCTCTCTCCACCACTCTCTCCACCTCCCTCTCTCTCCACCCCTCTGTCTCTCAACCTCCTTTTCTTTCTTTCTTTTTCTGCCTCTTCTTTCTTCCTTTTGTCCCTATTTCTCTTCTTTTGCTTTCCAATTGTTTTCTTTTGTTTAAGATAGATGGTATAGGGATTCGAGGTGCTACAGAAACAATTATTTATTTAAGTTATTATTATTATTAATTTATTATAGCAAATAAAAACCTTTTTACAAATAAAGTTGAATTTATACTTTAACTTGAAGACAGTCTGTGCATGCTTACATTACAATACAATACAAGTCAGTTAAGATTGTAAATATATTTTGAAAATCAAAGTCAAATCAAACTGTTAGCAAACTGTTTATCCAATAGAGAAATATAAATATATATATACAAATATAAATATATTTTGGTATCAATGTAGTACCACAATGTTACCAATGGCAACTAAAAATATGGAAAATTATCGATTCGAGGAAGATCTTCGGTTAAAATCAATTTCAACACAGCAACTTCGTGAGTAAAACGACCGCTACTTTTCGCTGTTTTCTTTCCTACCTATAGTATAGTCTTTTTTGTTAAGGAACTATAAATTTCCATAACAATAGTAGGGTATCATCGATTAGCTTGTAGGAGAAGTTGCGAGAGATCGCAAAGGCATTATTCATTTCATGATGTGCATTGGTGTATATCGACTAAAGTCGTGACTGATGCTACAACGCTATTCGCTGTACGTGCTATAATATCAGCGGTGTAGGCCCTGGCACACGGGCATTGCGGAGTAGCCTATGTTTGTTTTATAAACCAAAATGTGACTGCTTCTTTATCGTCACATTATTTTAACACCCTACATTTCTGCAGATGTGACGTCACGATATAGCGTGAAGCTTTCGAAAGTTTAGATCATTCTAAATCAAGAAAACAGAAAGAAGAAAAAAAATCTGGTTTCAGCCTGGTCAACAGCTGGACTATACCGATTGTTGTCATAGGCATACAAGAATATGTGACGTAATATTAATACAGCATATCTACCATTCATGATATTACTTACAAGAGGACTACTGGAATAATGGTCACATTTTATGATTGTGTGATGAAGAGACAAATTAGATGTCGGCCTATTCTGAGATATTCTGAGCCGGCATTATCCACCTTGATCCCGACTAAACAAACATTCGCAACCTGCCTTATTTTTCTTCTACTTGGAGCTAGTTTCATTACAACTCTAATTTTCTGGGAATACATCGCTGTAAATAATGCACAAGGTTCGTATCCAGTTCAAGGCGTAGCCACAAGGATGGGGGGTGTGGGGCGGCGGGACTATTGAAGTTTCAATTGCCGGATTTTCCATTCCTCTGTGTAAATCATTTCAATCTAATCTATATATCGGCCTTGTATAGGCACGTGGCATTAATCTCTAAATCGACGGCCAGGTATCGAATAGATTTAATCAGAAGTTTACAGTTATATATCTTGGTATTATATTACTATTCACTTGTGAATAAGTTGTGATAGATGCAATTAGTGAAGTGGGCTTCATTTAGAAAAACAAACATGTGGAAAAAACTTGTTTCCACGAGGTCTGTGCAGACAGTAAGCAATCAAACTCACCAAAATCGCATTTTCAGGTGTTTCCAGAGAACCTTCCATTAACCGATAAGCGACACGAAAACTAGATTGCAAGTTAAGATTAACAATCGCTCTCATAACGTTCCACTTTGTTCAACGGTGAAGTGGGTGTTAACATAGTCGAATGGTCTCTAACGTATGGCTAGTATGAGTAGGAACTTAACGTATAGTTAGAGGCGGATATTGTCGACGAAGGACTGCATAGCACAATGCATTAATCGGACTAGTTTGTAAGGTTATGGCTGTGTGTCGGATAGGCGATGTACATTACTAGTCAAGAAGGGGCGGGGATAGTGCAAGAATATATTAACTTCTTTCAATTAGCCATCTATTAATTGCAAGGCACACTTCCAGACTAGTGTTAACGTACATACGTAGGTACACGTAATGTTTGTTTACCTTTGTGGTTACATATACTGTACTAGTGTCTAAGAACTTTTAACACCAGGAATATCTCGTTTCAGTACGCATATACAATACTCTGGCCAAACATGGTTGTTTTGCACATAAAAACCAGCATATTGAGTAGGAGTTGAGTGGGGAGAGGTGGGGTAATACACTCTTATGTAGATCAACCAGCTGCTGTACCTATACCATATGATGAGGTCAAGAGATGGTTGATGCCATATGATGGGATTAAATGATGTTCGGTGGCGTCTAGCTCCTCATCCCCATGGTCAATGGATGTATATAGTACATTACATTAGGTTTAATCATATATGCTATACAGTGGTTAATTTATTGTTATTTTGTAGGTCGGTCCTATCATCCGGCACCGTTTTCACTTAGCAGGGATGGACAACGCCAACTTAGAAGTCTCGAGCGTCTGTTGTTACCAGCAGAAGCGGCTGGTATGTTTGTTGTAGAGCCAGCGGATACCAGACAATCTTCAACTACAGAAACACCGCCCCCGTTACCAAAAGGTAAGTTACGCGCTTAATCGATCTTGCTATACTAGTTGCATAGTTTGGTGTGTAGTCTGTTGTATAATGTAGGCTCCTTATCGTGTTTGCTAAGGACCTGTCATTCATGTTCACCTCAGAGCACTGTATACTGCAGGGCTCTACTGATGTAGCATATGTAATCAATACACAATGGTTGATCAGAACATTCATGCTTGATTGTCATTCAAATGATTCGATAATGATCTGCATAAGACAAATGCATGATTATGTACACGATCATATCATGGCGTGCATGTGACATGTCCATGACATTTACATGACTATATCAAAGTAAAATGACTGTTGTGTGTGTTTGCTTTCTCACCAGGTTGTTATGCTTTCTCAAAAGATGCTCCTCAAGTTTGTAGAGAACTCGATATTCCTTCCCTTGGTAAGTTCTATTTGACAAAAAAACTTTTACGCCGTTCTAGCGGTATATTTTAAATTTAAAGAAATTTGAAGAAGTAACATATGAGATTTTTCAATTTCTTCATTTTTATTTAAATTCTAAGCATTATGTTGGTGCTGTCCACCCAGTATAGAAAGAAAACCGATGATGAAAATCCAATTTAAAGTTCAATAACATTGGTGCTACCGTTCAGAGTAGAGATGGTGGGGGGGGGGGGGGTTGGACCCTTCACAAATTGTCGGCATCCTCTGGTATCACCTGTGAATATAAGAATTATAAATATTGACAACTCGTCTGGTCTGTAGAAAAAAGAAACATCTACTCACTGATGTGGTAAATTCTTACGACAGCTTTAAGAGAATTAAAACATCGTTGGGAATACCTGTTCATGTAAACCGCCCACTCTACATAGGTAATGATGTTGTGCCACTATTCCTTCCTCAACCCCACCCACGCGTACACTGATGAAAGAGCAAATTCCTGACTTCGCCACTATATATGATATTAAACTTACTTCATTACCGATACATCCCACTGCCCTGCATTGCCGAGCATTACTGATGACACTCAAAATAATGATTGAATATACCAGCACACTTTCAAAGTCAACAAATTAACGAAAGCCCTAACGTCGAAAATTGAAACAACAAAAATATATTGATTAATAGTTAGGGGGTAAAAGTAACTTCATTTGGTGGGCAGACGTTACCTCTTTGGTGTTAATATACGGTACTCACAATATTCTGGTGTGTAGAGAGCGTTCCTCTGTTGTGTACACTGAAAACGAGATAAATATCTTAGTAAATACCAAGACCATAATTCGTTGCGTTTTGTAGAGAATAATGGCGTAGCCCTCATCCAACTGAAGACCCATTTCTTCATAGAGCTGTATTTACTGAATCGGGCATCATTTCGAAATGGCGCCACAGTCTTTTGTTGATACTGAATGTCTTGTAAGACCGGTTTGTCAATATATAATCGTTTTCTGTCTTCTTGATTCATTGACCAATTTCACACATTTAATACCAATTTAATCACACATTTAATCCAATACGGAGATCACAAAGGAGAAGGCGGCTCACGTGAGGCTAGACGCTTAGGATTCATATTTTTGGCCCGCAATTAGTACAATGATTAACAATTTAACACGATTACCATTTAAGAAAACAATCGACAACTCACTTAAGACATGCTATCATGTAAATTCTTAACTGATATTATAATGAAATGTGTTCATTAATGTCAACGAGAAATGTAGAAGCAACCCCTGTTTGCTATCAAGTCTATCCTAATAAATGGCGTTCCAAGAGTAGTTAACTATGATTCGCCAGAACAGCCGCCTGGCTAATGCGATCGTCCGCCATAAACCAAAAGAGGACTAAATACTCACCATCTATCGACATGTTTCTCAAATATCTGTATGAAATAGTCTTGTTTGTCTATAGGACGATTCTCTCGTTCATGGAACTGCATTTGTCTTTCTGATATACCAATTTAAAGTTTTCAAGTTATTTCACTTAAAATTCATGTATTAGATGTTGTCGATGGAGAAAGTGACGTCTTGAATATCAGTAATAAAGAAACGTGCTGATGATGAATCGGTTAACTAACCGCAGTAACTATAGTGATGATGATAGTGAGCCCAGAGAAAAACACCATGGAGCTAGCTGCATAGTGAGACACAGACGTAGTGACAATATATACTTTAGTGACGAATTGTAGGTGTTTTCAAGACTAACAGTGAGTAAGAAATTCACGAAGTGTTTTGGGAGAATGGCTTTTACTATTATTTCCAAGAGACCATTGTCAATACAATCAGCCTCAGTGTGTATACAGAGTCATAATATTTTATATTCCATTCCCAATATTTACAGTCGGAGAGAGAAAACCCAACTCGGAGGATCGTTCATTGGATAAAGCAGTGGAAGTAATCTTTGGAACGAACCAATCAGCAATTAGAGCAGCAGTAACAAGAACCAATCAGAAATTAACAAAATATTTGGGAAATTCAAAAAATAGCTCGAGGGAGGTACTTGATGATTTGATTGTATCTGAGGAGTCTTCTTTGATAGGCAACTACAATTACTTGCCAGGGGGACATTGGATCCCTAGCACATGTTTGCCTCGTTGGAAGGTAGGTTTTACACAGCTTTACAGTTTCTAGGTGACAATTGTGAACAACTGCATCATATTTTTAATCTATATATACGTTATGTAAAATCCTATTGGCAATATACCTTGCAATGAATGAAATATTTGTTATAAGCCCCTATATATTGTTAAAGCAACTGTCACGAGAGACTCTGTTCCGTTGTTTAAATTAAGTAATTATATTAATACTTTGTATAGTGTTTTAGTGACCTGGACGAGAATTAACTAATATACACACACTTTGAGAACGTGGTCGTGGTTGCTATAGCTGAGACATTAAAATATAATTCATATTTATCAGACCCTGGCTCTGTTTGATCTGGGAGAAATAGACAGAATATATGTTCATATATAGAGAAATATAGACAGAATAAATATTGATCAGGAGGAATAGGCGTGTAGTGGTCCATATAGTGACCAGGAGATCATATAGAAATATGAGTCATATTGTGCAGGACACACAGTGATCAGACTACATAGAGACATGAGACAGTTAGGAGACGTTACAATAGAATCTTGAGACGTTTGATACCGTATAGATCAATTTGAGGGCTGACTTTCAATGGTCCATAAACAGTCAACAACACATAAGTGGAAACTGCCACATATATCTTTGGTGTGGAGTACACCTATAGCTGAACAGCGCCCTCGCTCCTTTGCCCTAAATGCACACCAATACACTGATATACTCCCTATCTTTGGCCTGGTATTCACATTTTGAATTGTTATGCTTCATGCGCTAAATTTCAGCAAGTTTACCTAATTCGATGTAAACCAACCAATCCCTCCCTCTTGACATAATTCCTGCATGCTGGTGACACTAAGTATAGTTTGTTTAGTTGGCATCGTCGGTTCATTGTTATGCAAATAGCATCAATTTGTTTCATATTTGTCTGCTGGTTTTCACTGCAGGTAGCTATTATAATACCTTTCAGGAATCGGTCACACCACCTCCCGGTGTTGTTACATCACCTAATCCCATTCTTGCAGAGACAACGACTGGAATTCGGAATTTACGTCGTGGAACAGGTATAAGTATGATGTGTCAATGCAAACGTTTGACGCCAAAGTTCCTTCTACTGGTTATGAAATATAAATATGATGTGATTATATCTAGCATGTATACCGTAACACAACAATCGAAAGTATATATTTACTAATATCTAAATATTTCTGCAAATACTGTTCTGATTTTCGTTATTAAGTCACTATATAGTTCGTTATTTAGTCGTTATTTAGTCGCTAACCATAACAAAATTCTTATTTTAATATTTGGTTGGTTGATCCTAGCATAAATAACCGACAATTAACAGTGCATTAGTTTAATAACACATACCGAACATGCATTGTTTTGCTATCTAATGGAGTTGCTGTGGGACCAGTTACGTATATATTTTTTATAGCACATGAATATTAATTATTTGAATATTTTCCCACCAATCCTCACCTTAGGCAAACAACCTAAATTTCAACCGAGCGATGCTGATGAACATCGGGTTCCTAGAATCCCTCAACTTTACCAAGTGGGATTGCTTCATATTTCACGATGTGGATCATCTCCCGAAAAATGATAGAAATTACTACGGATGCAGTGGAATGCCACGACACTTCCTAAGTGGGTCAGACCGATGGAAATACAAGTAAGTACCCAAGTGCCAGGGTTGGAGGGGGTGGCAGTGGCGTAGCTACGGGGGGGGGGGGGGGGGGCGTGGGGGGCGATAGCCCCCCCATGAAAGCTCGTCGCCCCCCAGTGGCCCCCCCACTGGGATTTTGGGTGTAAAAAAAAAAAATACATGTGCGAAAAATATATCATTGGTCTGAATGGTCTCGAATCTCCAACAAATAAGACAATTCTTCAACAAAATATAGCACTATTTTGCATCAAAGCACCCTTCTTCATACAAAAAAATCGCAGGGGACACCCCCTCCCCAGGACATGGATAAAAACCTATCACTTGAGGAGAAACATAGGCGTAGATCGGAGGGGGGGGGGGTATATTCTCCGCAATATTTGACTAGGGTAGGATAACCCATGTAATCACCCCCATCCCAATATTATGGATACACATCCAGTACCCTTTCAAAATGTGGTAATTATTTCGGAAACACACGTTCATAAGTCTCCTGTTTCTATCACAATTTACTCTAGTCCAGTGCTGCTATTCTTGGTGAAATTTCTTGGTCTCAATTTATTAACGAATAGGTAAATCGCTCGTGAAATGGTGAAATTTTACCACTTTAGTTCGCCTTGCAAGTGCCATTTCCAATGATCTGGGAGGTATATTTGGCCCAAATTTTTTTATGTACGCTTCGCGCCAACCCATGGTGGCGCTCCGCTTAGATAGTCTTTGCACAATTTAAGGTCCCCTAAACACGATATAAGAACCGCCCCTTAAAAAAAAAGCTTGTACGCGCCTGTTTAAAGTAACTTACCAGATTGGTTTTTCTTCTATTTCACTAAACTATTTGATGACCATATCAAAACATGGGATCTCAAAATATAGGATGTTGAGAAAACTTTAGAGCAGCTTAGAAGGCCTGGGAAGTGTCATTTCTAACGATCTAGGAGGCCTTTTTAGCTAAAAATTTTCGCTACGCTGCGCGCCAACTCATGGTGGCGCTCCGCTTAGATAGTAACAAGAAAATGGCCAAGCCCCCCCCCCAGGAAATGTTCAAGCCCCCCCCAGCGCCCCCCACTGAAAAAATCCTGGCTACGCCACTGGGGGTGGGGAGGGGTGGGGGAGGTGGTGTGGGAGGGGTGGAGGTTGTATTCTGTGGTAAGATAAAATTACCTTTGTCAATTCTGAATTCGCAATTGATTTGTATACATACACATGTATATTGCGAGTAAACTTTTGCAGAATGAGAAAGTAATGACGTAATGAATTTACTCTGGGAGAGCCATATCGATTTGTATCTGAACCGTTTGACTAGTTATCTAAAGGAATTAACTATCCTATCATGTATATTGTAAGGTACCGCAACACAGAAGGAAATCAATCTTTTTTTTCTGTACAACCTGGTAAAAAATCACGTTGTTTTGGCCTAAAGTGAGAGATATTCCAAAATAGAGATTTCAGGACGGATAGGCAGTATAAGAGTATTCTGCATTTATTTTGCGTTTCTTCAGAGGAGCTTTCAGTGGAAAGCCGATCTGGGAGCTTGTTGTACTATATATTCACTCCAATTTACAGTTATAGCTTTCCATTAGAGGGTAATTGCTCACAATTTTGATAGAGTATTTTCAATGTTTGGTCTTTGACTGCAGATTGCCCTACGAAAACTTTTTCGGTGCTGTTACTGGATTAACGGCCGGTCAAATCCGAGCAATAAATGGTTTTCCAAACGTTTATTGGGGGTGGGGCGGTGAAGATGACGAAATATGGAACAGATGTAAAGAGACCGGACTGGAAATAACAAGGGTCAAAGGTCCAAAAGGCCATTATGACGTCATCACACATCATCATCACAGTGCACCTCCGTCTAAGGAAAGGTGAGTTAGTTGTATTTACGTGAACTCGCATGGGCCAAATGGGGGGAGAGCCATGCTCCCACCCCCACCCTCCGATCCTGGGAAAATGGTTCAGTCGAAGGATTGTTGCATTCTGTCGAGAAAGAATAGGACCACGACAACGGGTGTTCTCCCCGCCCCCCCCCCCACCCCCTTTTCAATCTCAAACAAATATTTATTAGCAACACTTAGCGTTAATGGCTACTTCCATATGCCTATACTGGTTGTATTAATGGGCGTCAGCATGAACCATTTGTCCTCCAATTTTTAACTGTTTTGCCGTGGTGGGACCCTCTTACCCCTTACATAGGAGACGGCTTCATTTGCCCCCAAAGAAGGAACCCCTCCTTTCATAAAGTACTTTATTCACATCTGCATTGGTCCCAAAAAAGATTCAGATCACTACATTAGTCAGTCGGGGGAATTCTGGAGTTAATTATTACTTATCAGCAGAATCTTGCGTTTAGAGCTACTTGTATAGCCCTACATTTATGCCTCAGAAAACACCTTTCTACGTTTAAAATGTGTGGGTAAATGCCACAACCCCCTACATAGGTATTAGCTACAATGACCTGCCTGCCCGCCTCCTCTGCATAATCCTTCATTCACCTCTGGCCCTTTGACAAAAGTTCAGCCCCATACTTTAATCAGTCGGTAGGAAATTCGAATCTACCCGCGCACCCTCTACCCCCCCCCCCCCCTCAAAAAAATTGAAATCCTCTGCACGCCACTGCGTGTATGTACCTAAACAGTAAGCTTTTCATATGGGGTAAGTTTGTAATCAAGTCTTAGTATAACTAATGTCTTAATCTTTCTGATCTTTTCTCGCCAGAATGAACTTACTCAAGAGCTTCAAACCTCGTTTCAGAAAGGACGGGCTTAACAACGTTGCCTATGAGCAACCAACATACACTTTCCATCCACTCTATGTCAATATTTCTGTCAACATTCAGAAAGTGAAAGGCGATTATATTTTACCTAAACCAGCTCCTGTGAAACCAGCTAAACCAGGCAAGAGATTTGTAGCTGTCGCGAAAGGAAAATCGTTTGGACCACGTGCGGTACAGGCCAAACCAGCAGCGAAGCAACCACCCAAAGCCAAACCTAAACCACCGCAGAGACCACCGCAGAAACCGCCGCAAAATGTAAAGGTTATTAAGAACTCTTAAATAAGTAGGAGAATCTAAGCATGCATCAAAGAGTGGGCTAACGAACAATAAACTGAAACTTTATAGAGAAGAATAAAAGATTTACAACAGCGCCATCACTTGATAAAACATATGTATACTAGCATAAGAGAGATGTGCTCAATATTAGCAGATAATTACTGAATGAAATTAAATAAACAGAGAAAGACGTTTCCCTGGTTTTCACCTCATCTTGTCATTGTCTAATGTTCAACAAACTAATTTTTGTTCATGCTTGCTTTGCTCCATTTACTAACAACGCAATATGAATAGGGTTAGGGACCTATAAGTTAATATGGTAATTTATGGTAATTTACTGTATAGAGGGAGCTGAAGTAATGGCCTCTCTGTTTGTTATCGTTATTGACTGCTAATGGTCTATAGGCAGAAACGGTATATGATCGGGGCTACCCACCCCCCCCCCCCCCCTTCCACCGGTGAGAAATTAGCCATAGCAGCTCACTGGTAAAGTGTAGTATAACTGAGGTGCATAGCTGCTCCATGGTATACAAAGTTTTACTGCCAGATAACAGTGAGGGGAAGCCCCCCCCCCTTCACGGGGACTGAAACGAATTGGCAAAAGAAAAGTAAATAACTATGATATACATAGTAATGGATAGGCTACTTGAGTTTATAGCACGGTGTGATATGCTTCTCATGGGATTTCCTCAATAGTTAAACCAACCATGGAACTTAATTGTCGCAACATATGGAGATATGAGATATCTGCGTGTACCTACCGACACTTACTTGTATACACTAATATATTTGGTATCGTTTATATATCCATATAATGATGGGCAGGAAAGAACGTGCCTCCACCCACCCTACCCCACCCCCCCCCCCCAACCACAAACCCAAACGTTCTCCTAAATGGCTTACACTTTAGCAACACACCAACGCACGCAGTCGTAGACCCTGGCAACATTTCAAGTGGCAGTGCACAAATGTAGTTGAAATGATGAAAATGATAACACCATTTCTTAGTCCCAACCTCAACGCGGAAGTCAGCAAAATTCTTATTCCCCATAAATTCGAATTCTTAACAGTGGATGGAGCCTAAATGACAGTGGCGTGGCCAGAGGGGGCCAGGGGACAATCCCCCCACCCCAAAAAATTGCTTTGTGCTGCAGTCTTGCCCCCCCCCCCACCCAAATGAAATCCAGTGATGTATTCAAAATACTTCTTTTTACATTTTTTCGAGTTCTAATCACAAGTGTTCATACCTCAGGGCTCATGTTCATACTTCATATAGGGTCAGAACTTGGGAATCAGACCAAGATATTACACATTTTGGGCTTTCATCATACCCACATACGGAGACCGTTGATCAATATCGACCTACAGAATAAGCGCCAATAATTTGCCGGTTTGTGTATAACCATTACAAACTAGCGCTAGCAACCCATGTGCATTTTCAGCGACCAATGGTGCCACTCATATATTTCTTGGTAATTCCTACCATCAACCATCACGGGGTTCTCCCCCCCCCCCCTTAAGAAAAACCTTTCCCCCCTAACAATAGAATGCTGACTACGCCACTGCTAAATGGTGATATGTTATGTCATGTCAATGCAAGAGCTAAACTTAAATTCGCTAACTATTAAAATGGTGACACACCACGAAGGCTGGATGCGCATCTGCCCGACCCCTGACAGATCAACCAGAAGGTATAATGTACGTACTGTAGTAGCTGAGGTACATTACAGCTGACTGGTGTAGTTCATCGACCTCATCACGCGCGTAATTAATGTTAATGTAGTCTGCAATCTGTTTACGAATGTATTGAAGGAAAATAGTCATCCATGGTCAGATATTAAATGTTTGATTTCTGAAATATAAACCCATGAGTTGGCTCATAAGACATATTAAACGGGGAATACTGTGGGATGCTATCGCAAGTTCCCTCGTTTCAGGCCCGTGACAAAATATAATAATATAATAAAAAATATATAATAATATAATAGGAAGGAGAATTGCGAATGGTATTGTACATCAATGTTAATTCTCACATGAGACTCATTAATTGTGGATACAATAAAAGGTGTTGGTTCTTACAAAATTTAAACTTTGGTTTCATTTTCTTGTGAATAAGCAAGGGGAAGTCATCTTTATTGTAAATTGAAATATTTTACACTTATGTACACATCTCCGTAATAATGTACGTCACCTTGAACAATATACAATGGTAAACTTAAACCAGATATTTGTTAATGGAGAAGTTGTTAGCAAAATTGATTACAACTTGAATTGAGACAACCAAAAAACTGATATTGAAATGTTGCAGACCACTGTCAGGCATACAGTCAATCTACGATCACATACTTTACCGATTAGCATACAGACATGCTTACATTATGAATTGGAAATTAAAAAGCAACTGGTGAAACACATTCAAAAGTTTCTGTTCCCTGAAAATAGTATACATTATTAGATTCAAGTTGTATTGTTCTCATGTATGCCATTGTATGCAAGTTGTATTGTTCCCATGTATGCCATTGTATTCAAGCTGTATTGTTCAGTATGCAATTGTAATATATTGTATTGTTTTAATGTATGCCATTGTAGTCAAATTGTATTGTTCCAATGTATGCCATTGTATTCTAAACTTACTCTAACGGGAACGGGGTATTAGAGATTTTGAGATTTTTCTGACCTTTCTCACTATATCCATTACCTTTTGGTGTTTGCCAATCATGAACATTTCTTTTTTCATAATTTCCCCTCAAAACAAACAGAGATCACATTTGTGATAGACATGGTCGAGCAGTCACAACCTCTGGGAGCTTACAATCTGCGAATCTGATCCCCGCGGATCTGATCCCCGGATCAATCGAAAGAATATTTTAGTGCAATGATGTGTGGGGTGTCTCCATGCAAATGTGCGATCTGAACAAAACGATATATGCTCCCTTTCTTATCATGAAAAAATGATCGAGATGGGAGCCGTGATTTCTTAATGAAACAAGAAAAGAACTTAATATTTGTTTGATGGTTTTGTTAGTTTTATTATTTTGTTGCAGTATCAGATATACCTATATAGCTCTGTTACAATAATAATGACACCGACACAAAGCCAATAATTAAAATTGTTTAATCAATTGTTCTTATACACCCTACATATATAATTAGGGCTAACAACCGTTGAAATCAGTACATTTCGGGATGTAGTCACCGGATAGGAGGATATATAACGGCGCAACTTGGGGATAATCATTTCTGAAACGTAGAAACACTGGTTATTGGTCGCTCTTGCCATGCCATGATCATTTGCAAGAACACAAGCCTTTGACTTTTGAAATTTATTTCAAACTTTTGTCATTGTTTATTTCAATATATATTTATCTTTATGCCTTTTCTTTCAAAATATTTTTACAGCTTTCTAAAAATGTATAAAAAACTATGTCTGCTAAGAAGGAGCATAATTCAAGGGAAAAGGAGATGGGAGGGAAGGAAATGACGCCCTTTATTTCTTATATAATTTCGCAAATAGACAAATGTACAAACTGCTCAGAAACATTGCCAACCAATCAAACAAATTTCTCAAAATAGCAGCTTAGCTGAACTTCTGCAGCGTTGCTGCTCTTGTTTAAGCTTCCTCCGTATACTTGCAATGAACGCAATTCAAGGAGCGCAATCAACTCGATACTGTCGTTATAACTTGTGGTAATCTCAAAATTAAAACAGAGGTTTAAAACTTGTCTGAATTGTTATCATTGGAAAGTGCGGTACCCGTGACAAAGGTGAGTTGTCATGGTAACAATTAAATGGTAACAAATACGACAACAAGAGCGATGTTATGTGATATTATTGTGATATCATAAAAGCACATCAGCTGAATGAAAACAAAAGACTGTGGGGAATCTAACC
>JAIPMN010009376.1:1895-12284 GCA_020650975.1 Apostichopus californicus | reverse complement strand
TTGGGAGGAAACGAGCAAAAAAGAAAATGTTTGGTTTTGATGCTAGATTTGGATATCAAAGGTACCTTCCGATCAAAAATGTCAATGGGTTGACACCCGTGTGACCTTTCTGTGCGAAGTTGTACAAGGTCGAAGTTAATTTTCAGACATTTAATGCAATAACTCCCAGTTCCAAGGTGTGACACGGTTGATATTTTTGGACAAATTGCAAATGGTATAGGGGAATATTTTCAAACTTAACGGTCATGTGATCCGAGGTCACCAAAGGTCAATTAATGAAAAAAAACTAGTATTTTGGGGGGAGAAAATGGGCAAAGAAAAAATGTTTAAATTTTTATAGTTCGATGCTATATTCACGTCTCACCGATCAAAAATGTCAATAAGTTGACCCAAAGTGACCTTTGTGTGTTCAGTTATATCAAGGTCAAAGTTAATCTTCAGACATTTAGTGCAATAACTCCCAGTGCCAAGGTGTGACACGGTTGATATTTTGGGACAAGTTGCAAATGGTATAGGGGAATATTTTCAAACTTAACGGTCATGTGATCCGAGGTCACCAAAGGTCAATTAATGATAAAAAAAACTAGTATCTTTGCGATAACTTGAGAAGAAATTGTCCTTTAGGGTTGGGAGTTGCTTCAATGTAATCCAATTGTCAACTTGCATCTGGGTGACCCTTGACCTCAATTTGACCTCTGGTGACCTTTTCATGTTTTGGGGATTTTTACAGTTTCGATGCTATTTTCACATGTCAAAGGTACCTTCTGATCATAAATGTCAATAGGTTGACCCCCGTGTGACCTTAGTGTGCGGAGTTATACGAGGTCAAAGTTAATTTTCAGACATTTAATGCAATAACTCCCAGTTCCAAGGTGTGACACAAGTCATATTTTTGGACAAGTTGCAAATGGTATAGGGGAATATTTTCAAACTTAACGGTCATGTGATCCGAGGTCACCAAAGGTCAATTAATGATAAAAAACTAGTATTTTTGTGATAACTTGAGAATGAACTGTCCGTAAAGGTTGGGAGTTGCTTTAATGTAATTCAGTTGTCGACCCGCATCTGGGTGACCCTTGACCTCAATTTGACCTCTTGTGACCTTTTCGTGTTTTGGGGATTTTTACAGTTTCGATGCTATTTTCACATGTCAAAGGTACCTTCTGATCATAAATGTCAATAGGTTGACCCCCGTGTGACCTTCGTGTGCGAAGTTATACGAGGTCAAAGTGAAAAAATATTAATGAGGTCACGGGTCAAACGTGAAAAACTCCAAATTGCAATAACTTGGCTTCTATTTATTGGAATTTCGTCAAACTTGGTATGATGATATTGGTAGATAGTCTTCACACACTGATGTGTGTTGCAATTGATATCATGCATATTTATGAGGGGGGGGGGCTTAGCAATATTTCGTTATGAAAAGTTTGTTTGCACGATAACTCAATGACCAATCATTACCATACTTGGTGGGTGGGTGGCCCATAGTGAGTAGATGAACCCTGTTGATTTTGGTGCTCATATCATGAATATTAATGAGGTCATGGGGTCAAATGTGAAATACTCCAAATTGCAATTACTTGGCTTCTATTATAAGTCGGAATTTCGTCAAACTTGGTATGATGATAATGGTAGATAGTCTTCACACAGTGATGTGTGTTGCAATTGATATCAGGGCTTAGCATTACTTTGGCAACAAAAGTTTGTGTGCATAAATTGCTGTTGTTGTATTAGGGCTTTGTTAGAAATTTCCCTATGAATGGAACTAATGAACAGCAGCAAGGAACCATGAAATGTTTTCATTCTGGTTTCATTTGGTAGCCAATGGCTACTTTTTTCTCCTTATGTAGTCTGTACAGCACTGTCAATAACTGTGTTGTGGCGGGATTGCAATATTGCGACTCCTCGTTATAAACGTACAGCGCACCATGTATGTATTACAGTGTTCTTTACTTGCTCCATTAATCTTTACTGTGAAACGTTAAGTCGTTCATTTACATCTTTTATTGTAATCATTGAAGTTGGAAATCATGCATAACACTAAATCATACTTTAGGCCAGTTCCACGAAAAATGATGAAATAATCGGTAATCGGCATCGGCCGATTGTCACAGGGACTAATCGGTAATCAGTAAAAGCGATCATCATCAGTCGAACACTAGTCCCTACACTTTCCTTATCTTCATTTGAAATGATCCACAAAGTGTTGCTATTTTAGTGTTGTTAATTCTCTCCAAGACTCTCCAAGACAACAACTAGCACATAAAGTAGTTTTAATGTGCAATTAGTGTCACTATCCGTGAAATGCGGACCCAACAGTGGAACTTTTGTTTTGAACAAGTTCAGTATACATGCAAAGTGTTTGTTATTAGGTGATAGTCAGTAATGCTCATTTACATGTTTGTACTGCTACTGCCTCTAGACCCTAATAAACTCCAGTCCTGTTGAAATACAACTGTTATACCAACAGGAAGCAAACTTGTCTTGGTCTTAAGACCGTATCAACACCTACATGATGATTTAGCATGATGCTATCACAAACTTCTAGCATATATTTCCACTTTAAGTTAGAAATGACCTTGTATGCATCTGCAGATATCATTGTAGGATTGTTGAGATCTATTTATTATTAGTGTACCTTGTGCAACTTAAAAGCAATGTGCCCTGTGAAAGTGAAAGCCTGGAAGAAACTATTTAGAGGATTATTGCAGGGTATGCACGCACCCAGACTGTTTAACAGTAAAGATATTTCAAGTCTTGCTTTCATATGCCCCGAAGCTGTGAAGTGGTTTGAATGCTGCGGTGCCTTTCATCTCGAAGAGACCTTGTATTTGGGTTTAGTGAATCTATAGAAAGTCTTAGCTCTCAACAAAGACAATCGTGGAACAAAAGAGACAGATCAGGGTAATCCATAGTAAGAAAGCAGTTATGACTCATTGTCAACTAAAAAATGCACATTTTTCAAGTAAAAATATCCTCTGGCAGGATCAACAAATTCCTGAACTGGATCAAAGTTAAGTCAACTCTCGTGATTAGTGACATCATTCATAAAAGGTGAGGGTGTTTTTATTGGACTTCAGGATTTTGTTGAAATCATCGGAAGGTACCATAGATTTGAAATTGTGTCCCAGCATATTTGACTACTCCTCGTTTGCAAACTGACTATGATTTTAAGTACAATTCCTTGCTTTATAACAGGTGACTGAAAATGTTACAAAATCATCCTATATATAAAAATTATTCATGTCAATGTTTAGATTGTTAATCTGAAACTTTTAAACAATGGAGCTGTCATGTATTGTTCCTTGTAAACAATGCATAGTTACAGGATCCAAGGCTCTTTGTCCCATGTAGGCCTATATGCTAATGTTAATTGGATGTTTCTTGCACATTCCTGATATGCTAATAAAATGGCTCACTGCCCTGTTCCCAATTTCCTCCCTAAACCACCCATGTTAAATCGAAACTTGCTAGATGCAACTTGTGGGTCCTATCTTGAATCAATAACAATAACAGCTAACAGTTAAGTTTGAGTGAGAGTTGTATGGACGCAAGATAAGTAAACAGCAACAGCCAGAGAGTTCAACAGCTCACCACTGATATCCATCATGTCATAAACAGTAGAAGAGCATGATAGACTGGATACATATGGAAACAATAGCAAATTATAATAATAGCTTTTGAAAGAGAAAAGGAAATGGCATTTGACTGCGGAATGACTCATGAGCCCTGTGCTGGTGTTTGTCTCTGTATATACTCCACCTGATTTAACTTGGCATGTACCCAGGCCTAAGGCTTTATGGATGAGTAGTCATTTCATTACATTCAAGCTGGAAAAATCCCAGTGTTTTGTGTGTTCAAGACAACAAACTACATGTAGGGTCATTTGAAAGTCAAGGCTTGGAATCACTGCAGCTGCGCAATTAACAAAAACCAACGAGATGGTACAACAGGGAAGACTTTAACAAGCATTTGTCCTTGTCATTGGTAACCTTACATGGTCTCAGACTGGGTAGGAGTAGTATTGTCTTCTCTTTATTCCCTGAGCTATGTTTCTGCTTCCCAGCTGTGACAAAAAGACTGGTCTGCAAAGCCAGTAAAATATAATTGAGAATTGAACATTTGTCCCCTTTGGTTGTTTCTTGTCGGTTCATCCCTGCCTTTCATCTCACAGCCAGCCAGCCAGCCCAAAGGTGGTGATATATATAATAGTAGAGTTTATTAAAGGTTATACTGGTTTGATAACCCAAGGTAACTGTGAATTAGACATTCCGTAAGTTTCTACCCTTGAAGCCCTCTTTATACACATGCATTAAACTGGAAGATTTGAAAAACTGTACCTCGAACTGTAGGGTATCTTATTAATGTGAAGTTGTTGTCTAAATAGGTCTATAATTGCCTTCTGTCTGTCAGTGGGTCAGTATGTCTGTCCATCAACCATGTGCCTTTTAGGTCAGAAAACACATCAAAGTAAATAAGGCCAAATGTCATCCTAGGTCATATAAAGCTATTTTAAGGTTAGTTGGTAGCTCAATATTAAGGAATTATTATGGTGTTATATCTTATATTTGAAATTGTCCTTATTTGGAGGATGTTAAAAACAGAATATGAATAGCTCAAGCCAAGGCTTAGGCACAACTAAGTTTGACAGGAGGTAGAAATCATGTCCTTTTGTAGAATTGTTATCCAGGATGGTGCATCAATTTACTGTGAAAACAGAAGATGAAATCAAGTACTCTTAACTCTGTGGGGTACTACTTTTCTGGGAACAACTGAACTGCTTCTTTGACATCTCTTTTTGCAATTGTTTTCATTTTGTTGTGAATTTGAGTTGGTTGGGGGTTGATTTGAGGGCCTACTGGGCTTTGTAGTTAAACCAGGGAGCTGCTACTCTAACGTTAGAGTAGCAGCTCCCTAGTTAAACTAGCTTCCATGGCAAATCCTCCCTTACAAGACTCATTGCGTGTCTGAGTTTCCCTGCTTCCACTATTGAGCCTCATTGGGGATGAACAAACTGGTGTAGTATACACATGGAGTCTTCTATTTAGTTTTTGATATTTTGAAAGCATCAAAATTTATTGTTTTGAGATTCTGAAAATGTTACATTCATGTTAACTGCAAGCTGGTTTTGTTATTGCCTGATCATGTTATAACTAATCAAAAATAAATAAATATTTAGTTCTGGACTTTATTCAGATTGTCATATCTCAGATGAGTTGGACTTCTTTAGTGGGCTGCTTGTTTGCTTCTGAGGTTGTGTTTTTACAATCATTACTAATATTATCTTAACTTCTCACAGTGAAAATGTACTTGGCATATTATGGAGAAACAATAGACACTGGTGGAACTGATTTTTTTAAGTTGCCTTTCTGCCTGATCATAGGCTGTAGGTTTTCAATTTTTTACTGTGTCTACTGACCCGTTCAATTGGACGCATATTGAAGGAACAAGTAGATAGACAAACATTTGCCAAGTTTCTGAAATGATTTTTACCCAAAATTGAGTTTCAGTGATTACAGTATGCATCATAAAGGCAAAAGTAACACGCAGATTCCTTATACAGTGAAAAAGATAAATGCCAACATATTAGTTAGCTTGAAGGATGGCCATTTTTATTTTATCATCTTCCTTCCAAATTTTGTTACATTTTTATTCAAATTTCCAGTAACAGTCCATAGGACACAGAAGGGTGGTGGTCGGGTTGGACGGGGTGGCGGGTTGGAGGGGGTGGCGGTCGGGTTGGAGGTGGTGGCAGCCAGGTTGGATGGGTAGCGGTTGGGTTGGGGTTTGTGGTTAGTAAGCACATGGGACTCTTACACAAAGAAGTGAAATATGTTTGTGAGTTGTGTATATGTTGCTTATATACAGTAATTTCAAATTTAAAAAGTAGTTGGACGGTGGGGAGGGGGCAGATGTAATATATCCATACTTATATCCATACTTGTACCCCATACTTGTACCCATACTTGTACTCATACTTGCATCCATACTTGTTCCCATAATTGTAGCCATACTTGTATCCATACTTGTACTTGTACCCATACTTGTACTCAATACCAAAGGAATTCCACTTACAGTATTTATACTCATGGTGTTCTATTTGTACTACAAGTCAGTTGCTTCATTCATCACAAGTAGATGATCTGTTAATTATTTAGAATCCAGTGAAAACAGTACTTAGTGAACTCTACAGTCTCTTCACATTAGTTTTGAAGAATAATGGTTGTAGCCTTAAAATTTGCCAGATGTACATAAATATTCTGAGCAGACATGTTAAAATCAGACACATGAAACAGCAACCTTAGCTGGGGTAGTTTTATTAATTGATTCACTCTTCACTAATATCAGTAATAGTTGAAACAATGTAACTAATAATAGCTAACAACAACATTCTTTATCTAATATTTAACTAAAACACAAATTAATAGTATGTACAAATTAACCTATTCTTGTGATAAGTGGAACTCACCATTGTTGCTTTTCATACAATATCTGGTGTTACCTTGTAATATGGGACATACCTCTCCATTTTATAGCTGTGTAACCATATGTATCAATTAAAGTCAACAGTATAACCTAATCAAGTTCTGTAACATCTGTTTTACTACTTCTGTGTAACATAATAAAGTTTGCAACAGAGCCATACAATGCTTCTCAGACATGTGACACTATGTGACACTCCTGATCAGCTGCACAACTCATTAGCATGTTTTGATTTGCAAAGTTTTTACCATTTTTTTAAATGTCCTCATATTGCTTCAGAAGACCTGTCCTTTGTAATGCATTCATCAGCCTAACATGCTTTAACAGGCAAAATCATATGATATTGCAATGGATAACAATACAGTCCTCCGTTAATCAAATTTCAATAAGATGAAATAAAGTAAAATGATTGAACAATGAGTACTTTCAATGTCTACGACAGTAAGGCTTTTACCTTAACACATTGTCACATTACAAAGTCACATAAATGTTTACCTCTACTTTATAAAAATTAATTTTGATGTTATAGAATAAATGTCAGCAGTATACTATAGTCTATAGTGTAGCGCTGACACTCACATGAACATAATCTGCATTGCAGTAAACATATGACTAGCAGGAAAGTAATGTATATGTTTAGAGTAACATAACCTGCAATCATCTCACCCCATTGATTTGTAAACGTGCTCAATCTCATGTTTCTTTCTCTGCTCTTTGCCTTCCTTTTGTCATGCAAGTCTGCTCTGATTTCGGAAATAAAAACATTCTTCTTCACATTTTCTGACATATTATTAAACATCCTCGTAGACTTGGCTCCAGTCGAAACTAATCGCATGCTCTTGACATTTTACCCAACCAGAAGGAGGTTGCACGGAGAAAGGACTGCTCCTGTAAGATAATTAGAATTTTTGAGAGGTCCACAAATCATTTTTTCTGTTTAAATTTGCTAACCTATTTGCCTTCTGCAACATGCATCCACATCCTGGTAGTATCTACTGTATATATGTCACATGTATTTTATGCTGTATTTCACTCCTGTGGTAGTCAAAATAAACATTCTGCTATACTTTCCTATGACACCCAGTCATTTTGAAGAGAACCAGAAAATACTGAGCAAAAGTTTATATCATGGGATGTTCCTTGTATAGTGACTGATGCTTTAAAATTTGTTGAATATTTGTCTCAATGGTAAATGATGTGTAGCGTCTTTGCTATTTGGACAGGATATTTATAGAATATTACCAGACATCTGAAACTAGGTTAGCCATTTGACTGTTGTTGTTATAGCCAATGAAATTGGTGAATACTTGTTATTGCCTTATTATGTTTGTATGTGATGCCTTGGCTTGTGAACACAATAACTCAATGTGTAAGGTGGATGGACTTCAAACTTGGCACGTACATTCAACATAGTCAGTTCATGTATGCCATTGTTTTTGGGTGGGATGAAAGGCCGTACTAGGACACCAGAGGTCAAACTGTGGAAACATTGTAAACATGATATCTCAAGAAGAGAAGCTTTGA
Organism: Apostichopus californicus; assembly: GCA_020650975.1. Lineage (NCBI taxonomy): Eukaryota > Metazoa > Echinodermata > Holothuroidea > Aspidochirotida > Stichopodidae > Apostichopus > Apostichopus californicus. The sequence goes on along the minus strand of JAIPMN010009376.1, from coordinate 4,277 downwards.
TGAATTATCATGCTTGGCAAGTTGATGTCCCATATTGAGTAGAGGAACGCTATTGAAATTGGTGGAGGTCAAAGGTGTTTTTGCGGTCAAAATTTAAGTCAATGTCTGAAAACTCAAGACATACATCCGTCTTGAATTTTATACTAAGAATGTAGATCCAGCTTGGTAGTTGCAAGAACTCTATTGAAATTGGAAGAGGTTAAAGGTCAAAGGAGGTCAACAGGTGTCAAAGTCTGAAAACCTTTTAAACAAGATACCTCCAAAATTAAAGCTACAATTAACCTGTGAATTCTCCTTTACTATGATTTCTTGTGGTGAACATAGTTTGGTCAGATTTAGTTAGTTTAGTTTAGTTTTGTGACAGGGCTCTATAAGTCTTCAACAAAACATACATTCATCCAGAAAATGAAATCTGTTTCCATTTGTTGATAATCTTTAACACACTCACTTTAAGACACTCAGCAGGCCCTTACTAGTTTTCACACTCTGAGATTCAAGGGCTAAACAGGTTATCTCAAATAGTCTCAAAATTGGCCTTATTCTCTGTGATTTATACTAGATGATTTTGGCTTTGGCTAAGTTGTGAAAATATTCACAGTGTATAAACAATGTTATGTAGCCCTCTTATTCATTAAGAACAATTATTAAAGGGGTGGTTGCAAGGTGTCAGAGCTTAATTAATACATCTATGTGTGATGTGTCTATATTTCACATAGGAAGACTGTTTGTTCCTTATGGACATTGAAACATTTTGGAATAAAAATTCTGTACTGTAAAATCCTTAACAAGTGAATGAAATGGTTGATGCCCACAAGGGAGTGCTACAAATAAGAGCTGGAAATCTCTGATCTTTTCTGGTTCTCACTTAATTCTTGGACAATTTGAACTCACTTGCTCTACATTAGTCAGATAGTTATTTGAAATTAAATGGCAAGGATTGAATCACAAAGCCAGCTGGATTTCTGGTAGTACATGTTACACATTACTACAATATCACTCATAATGTGTTGAATATTTCTGATGCTGACAGACTTACCAATATATTATTAAAGTACAATGGCTGAAATTTTCAATTCATCAGACTTCAATATCTACTTGAAATCTCTTTGATCTTTATTTATATGTTACTTTTTGTTCCTCCTACTGTAGACAGTATCTAAGTTGCAATGTGAAATCATTTACTGTTGGAAGCATGGTATGTGGTATTTGAGTGCCTGCCCCACATTTATTAATAAGCTTCAAAATATGTGTCTGCGGTCAGAGAGACACTTTGACATAAGGAATTCTTTAAAGGTGTCATTTAACTATGTGGTATAATATGTTAATGCCTGTCTTAGCTGTGTTTCTTTATACTTCTGTGGAGTGCTTCTTCTGTTGGTGATATCTTGCCAGTAAATGAGACTTCAAATACAGGGCCTGCATACAGTACTTATGTACATTGCTTCTTACTTCCTTGGCCATAACCTTCTGGTCACCAGATTTTTGGTTTGGAGAACCCACCACATGTATTAGCTAGTAATCTTGAGATGAATCTCCAGGACAACATTGACCTTATCTAGTGCCTATTCCCCAATATTCTTTGTAGTGTAACTTTTTGAGGTTGGTCTATCTGCCTTCCCAACATTCATGAAACAATATTCACCCAGGCTGCATCAGCAGGATGTTGCGTGCTTGTGGCGTACTCGCTTGCAGGTCCTTGTACCTACATACATTGCTGATGAAGGTTGCACAAATTTACTTCAATTACCAAATTATTTATATACAGTTGCTAGACTATATCTTACAGTGTTTTAGGTCCTTAGCCTCCCACTGGTACATCAACTAACCACCCTTCATGGGGTCCTAGCTGTAACCTGTATGATTGGTCATTTGAGGGCAAATTGAGGTTGTCATGTGTGCCCTTAAGTAAAATACCACCATTATCTAAATTATACATATATAGGAAAGGGAGTTGACTTCAGCTTTATCTATTAAGTTCTTTCCAATGGTCTCTCATAATTGGTGGTGTAGTAGGCTGGGTTCACTGAGGTCTGTAGTAAAGCAGCAAAAGTAGCTTGGGTACTATGATAATGTACATTGGTAATGTTTGTGGTGAATGTGTGTATTATTTCCTTGTTTTAGAACTGTTATTGCTGTAAGACTTGCAGTCCTAATCTGTGGAATATAGTGCCTTTGGTGTCAATATATATTTAAGAATTTTGTCCTATACGGCTAGATCAATCAGGGATCATTCATGAGAACTGTGCCACGAAACACAAGACCGTTATTACTCAGAATCAATGTTTAGCATGCTTGGAAGCTACAGCTCTGAATAACGACTTGATGTTGCAACCAAAAAAAACACAAGATGGCAATCCATGAAGTTGCAGATATCATCTCTTC
>JAIPMN010009373.1:2443-24865 GCA_020650975.1 Apostichopus californicus | reverse complement strand
CAGGTTGTCATTAACCAAACAAGTTGGGCCTCATTCTTGCTTTCCATCAGATTAATAGAATGAATGAATCTACAAATTAAGACCTTTCATCTTTTTACTCTTTTGATAGACGATAACCATCGGTCAGTCTAACCTTTGCAGTTTGCAACAACTGAATGCGTTTGCAGCTCTGAGGAGGCTGGATAACCTCTCTATCGATAAAGATGGGAATCCACTGATGCAGTTCACCCTCTGGAAGCCTTATCTTCTCTTTAGGCTTTCCCATCTTTCTCTTAAAACAATCAATAACGAAGAGGTATGTATTGATTGCTCTTCACACATGTAGATGTAGCTACTTTAACACTGTTTACTAATGAACCGTTCCAGATTCACTTTTTTGTCAGTTTGATTATGATGGTCAGTATCGTGATAGAAACATCAAGGAATATTCCAGTGGCTGAAGTTGATTGAAGTTTTCTTCTTGTCGCTACAAAATGCAGACAGTAATGAAACGTGATACCTTTTTATCTTTTATCTAGACCCGAGATGTCCATCGCTGCTATGTACACTGTGTTGTGGGTATTGACCGTAGGTGTATGTATTGACTGTACACTAGTGTCTAATTACCGAGGGTAGCAAGCTGTGTGTGTATTTTCTGGGATCGATGGTGGTGTCTAACACTTCTGTTACACCTCATTCGAAACTAGGTCAGATTACCGGCATGAGACGTTTCTTTGTGCGCGAGTCTTCACACCCTCTAAGTGTAACATTGTCCTCTATTGGAATAAATCCTTTTAACAGTTGATAAGTATACTTTTCAGATTTATCTGAAAAAAGTAATCTAAAAAAAGGAAATATAATTTTCCGATTTATCTCAGCACTTTATAACTCTTGGCTTTGTACAGGTTCAGCCTGCTGACACTCTCTTAGCCCAAAGACGCTTCAAGCAGCTAGCGAAACACCCCGCCTCCGAACTCCCAACGACGCGTCTTCTCTCCCTCCTGGGGGATTCCCATCGAAGACAAACGCAATCTCTCTCAGAAGCAGAGTTGAAAGCTAAGAAACTGCTGATAACAGAAGGAGAGGTAACGGATGAATTGGTCGGGAAAGCAGGATTGGTCTACTTCCCGGAAAATGAACTCAAAATCAAGCAAAGGGTGAGTTACAAAGAAAAGGTAGATGGTCAGAAAGAATGGTGTCAGTATGTATGTATTTACGTATGAATTTTAGATCCTCCTGCAAGCAGGAACTCGCGAAGAAGCCTCATTGGCTAATCAAAGCCGCAAGCTGACCAAAGTCAGTCTCTTAGATTCATATTTAACGTCCATGATTATGAATTGTCAACAACTCTGTAACTGGACGACATACATTAATCTTGGAGTTACTCCAACTGGGGAACTTATATATGGAAGGCACCGGCATCATGTCAGCAGGGGTAGGGGTAGGGATTGGGGTGAAGGCACACGTGAGTAAAACCAAGATAAAGTGACTAACTCTAGACGTCAGGTATTTTTAAATGTTAAGCGCAGTCACGTAATGGAAAGGAATGTAGGAAATGTTCTAAATTGTTTACTATATTTGGTCATTATTTTGAGGTAAAAAATTGACTCATCAAACCCATGATCTGCAGCATGTTGTTGGCTTCATTATAAAAAATTAAAAAAAAAGGTTTTAGAACTATGCCAAAATCATTATAAAGATCTGTCTTGCAAACATCTTGCAAGTGTTTGGATTTGATTTCTTGCATGCGGAAACTTGTCGATGGTTCTAAATATATCACCCCCCTCCCCCACCCCACCACTACCCCTTCATGTACTCTCCTTGCCATTTAAATGACTGTCTTGTTTGTGTTATTTTAAACTTGTATATTCAAGTTTCCTGAATCCTATCAGTATGCTGTAGCTTATATGGGAAGTCTATTTATTGTTTATTTGTCATGTCTGGAAAATACCAGATGGTTAACGTTGTCATGGTTACATACAGTTCAAGCTCGAAGATTAATTGTAATTACTATTTCCTTTACAGTTGAATAAAAGAATAGATTGGATGTGAGGGTTATGGACAGATGTTCATCAGAGATATCAAGGAAATTTTTGTTTATATAGGAATACTTATTATCGTGTAATACGTGTATATCAAATGTGAAACAATGTTGACTAGCATGCAATTGAAATATAAAAAAAATGACACTATGCATGGAAGGATTGGGGGTCAAAATAGGGTGAATAACTAAGTGTTCACAACTTCACAATTTGTTTTAGTATTCTGGAGAGTTATGCATTTGTTTCTCATAAAATGCTGAAAACTGGTCACGTTCTTTGCTCTTAGCCTGCGATACATCTTTTCATTTGTGTAGCAATTGTACAGTTTGCTTTGTGATACCAGACAAATGATTCCCTTGGAAATGAAAATAAAGGAAGACTAAAGGAATAAAGGAAATAATAAGGGAATAAATAATGAATAATAAGGGGAAATATAAGGTGAAAAATAAGGTGAAAATTGAAAAATAAAGGAATGAAGGAATTAAAAAAATAAAGGAAGAATAAAGAAAGAGTCCTCAATCTAATTTTTTTTTTACCAGGTAGTTTTTATCAAGTAATTTGATCATTAAAGGTGTTTAATTAGCTGAGTCAATAACGAAGAAAACTAGGATTAAAATAAAAAATGATGTAGTGAAAACTATTTTCAAAGATGAAAGATATTTTAAGTCTTCGAGTTAATGTTGATTTCTGTAGAGCTGCGTAAAATGCATCAATGAAGCTGTTCACAGACTGATCAGCATCACACTTCATAAGTATTAGACGAGACAGGTCTTTGTGAAGAAATACTTTGAATACTGCTGGATTTGACATGATCTTAAGTTCACCATCCTCTAAGTCTTCTTCAAATGCAACATACAGCTTTAACGTAATCATTTTGAGAAATAACTATAAAGGGCATAAAGCAGCTACATAACTAACATGAGACCTGCATACCAGGTAGAATTACACTTCTCTACTATTGTTACATCGTTGAAAAGAAACAGAATACAGTGTTAGATCTGTATCAGCAATACATTCCAGACAACTTAAAAATAAATCTTGTTTGCTGGTATCGATCGACTGTAGTGTGTTGACTGACATATATGCAGTTATGTGTTGGTTTAATTGGCTGTAGTTTATCTATGGGGTTTGGAATGGTAACAGTCTAAATGAACTGGCAGACAATACTGGCAAAATCAAGAATTTTGGATTAAGAATTTTGGATTGAGAATACGTACATGTCTACACTCATCAAAAGCATTTTAATTATATTACAAGGCTACCAGAATTGGTAACATTTTTGCACACTGCGTGCAACAATTTCCTCTTTCTGTAGCGCAGGCATTAAAAATGGGGGGCAAGGCAATGGATCATTGCGGTCTAAGGAGCACTGGAAGTCAAATATTACAACCTATGTCAATTCACAAACATGTTAAAGTACTTGGTAACAAAAAACAACGGAAAAAGTCAAATTAATTATCTTGATTTTTTTTGTTTTTTGTATGACAGGAGAGACAAAGCAAGGTGAATTTTTCCATGAACTACATTAGTCATCTGGCAACGCAGGCTATCAAGATGGAGCAGAGGCAGTCTGCTCTAGAGGAACTCTGGCCTCAGATCTTTGCTGAGATGATACAAGAGGCTGTCTCTGAGATGTGGGATGCAGATGCCTATAGAGAGCGGGTAGCTCAGGATTTTGGATTGGAAGGAAACTGGAGTCATCATCGCTAGAGTAGTAATCTTGCACTGATTTAAAGGGTGTAAAGACTAGCGCAAAAAGAAAGGTCTAATGCCGGTAATCGACCTAGTTTCGAATGAGGTGTAACAGAAGTGTTAGACACCACCATCAATCCCAGATAATACGCACACAGCTTGCTACCGTCGGTAATTAGACACTAGTGTACAGTCAGTACATACAGCTGCGGTCAATACCCACAGCACAGTGTACAAACGATACAGCGATGGACATCTCAGGTCCAGCTCAAGTTTAACAAGGTATCACGTTTCATTACTGTCTGCATTTTGTAGCGACAAGCAGAAAACTTCACTTGCAAGCAACGGCAAGTAAACTTTTTCAGAGCGCAGCATGCGGTTTGGGTCGAGTCTTCAATGCCTTTAATCATGCAAAGACAAGACATGTTTACCTGGAAACGTAATGTCTTATGTTTTATAGTCCACCCATCTCTGCCTAAATAATGTTAACTAAAGTTGGGATACATTGTTACATTAAACTTTGTGGGACATTTAGATTATAACAGGATTAGCTAGATTATTGTGGCTACATTAATGCCTTAGTTTGATTTAGTAGTTATGTGATAATAATGTATGGCTTGTAGTGTATTATGCAAGCTAAACACAATGCTAATGTTAATCCTAATGTTAATCAAAATGCTAAACACAATCATGATGTAACTTAAGAGTCAATAGTACATCCCCATAAAAAATGCTAGAAAAAAACATGAAATGGTCACATATGTAATATGACCTTAAAAGTCTTTTCATGGCCTTTAAAGTTTAGAATGCCACAAAAGTCGTAAATGCTTCTGAAGATTGGAAGTTTAGTTACCAAATAATTCATTAGTACCATTAATTGGAAACATTCAAATCAATCATTTAGAATCATTCAAGAAAGTCATTTAAATGATTCCATTAAAATCATTCAAAGGAAACATTCATCAAAACATTCTTTTCGAATCATTCATAATATCATTCCTTAAAATCTTTCAATTTTTCAAATCATTCAAGGGATTCATTCCAAACATTGCTTTGGGATAATTCAAATCTTTCAATTGAACCATTCCTTTAGGATCATTCCAACAATTCAATTGAATGATTCCTTTAGGATCATTCACTTGAATAATTCCTTATGGATCATTCAATTGAATCATTCCTTTAGTATCATTCAATTGAAATATTCCTTTAGGATCATTCAATGGAGTCATAGCTTTAGGGTAACTCAACTCATTCAATTGAATCATTCCTTTAGGATCATGCAATTGAATCATTCATTTAGGATCATTCAAATCATTCTGTTGAATCATTCCTGATATTTAATTGACAATTTAAATATCCCAATTATTCAAAATATTTGGACAGTGACAGTAAGAGACATCAAACATTTTGATTACTGTTGACCATTTTCAGTCTTTTCTAGCATATTTTGAAGGAATGCATTCATAGTACATGTTAGTCAGTTTAAAATGGTTTAAAAAAAGAAGTACAGAAGCTGTTTTTATATTAATCTTTAAAATGCATATCAATTACAACATCATGAAGTTGTTGTTGATCAGCTTGAAATTCTCCCTCCTAACACCTGCTGCCAGGGACTACTTACATACCATACATGATTTTGTACCATTTTTGCACCAATGTCCAGCCTTGTCCCAGCCAATGTCCAGCCTTGATCCCCACCACAGCATCCCTTGTCCAGGGAAAGTATGTTTTTCATGAACATTTGCAAACTCTTTATGTTTAAGGCTGCTAGTAGCAGTGTCTTTGAACGAAGATTACTGTGGGTAACTTTCTAAAGCTTATTTTTTTGCACCTTTTTTTTTGTTTTTGTTGGAGAGAGATAGAGAACGTTGTGGTCAAGTGGTTAAGGCAGTGGACTTGTGATCTAAGGTCATTATGTTGCCTCTCTTCACCCAGGTGTATAAATGGGGACCTGCAAGATAATTGTCAGCTGGGCACTGTTTAGCTGCTGCCATGTGGGGGGGGGGGGATTATATCTATGTTTGACAGGTTATTGTTGACCAGGGTTATATTGTGATGTGCCTTGTGACGGTTATCGGTGGATAACTCTGCGCTTTGTAAATCTAAATATTATAGTTATTATCATATGTTCGTTATTCTTGGTCCACAAGATTATCAGTGTCACTTTAAGTATGTTTGGTTTTTGTTTTTTGATGGCCTTATAATGACTTGTATTTAAGAGGCAATACTTATTCCAATTACTATCGTAGAAAACAACACAAGCCTGAGAATCACCAATTGATGATATTATATGGAGTTTTTAGTTGTTTCATATTCTCTATGCAGATGCACAACATTCTTAAATCATATTTTGATAATTTCTTAATTTTATTTTTCTTTCTTTCTTGCAATTTGGCATTAGTACAATCAAAAATTAGTTATCAATTACTTATCAATTTTTGTGCAATATTGAAACAAAAAAATTAGATATGATTTTTCCTAGATGAAATTTTTCTTTTCCTTTTGTTTTGAAATAGTGAAAACATTTTTTAATGTAATTAGGACATGTTTGCATTCCAATAAATTTGATACACCTAAATATTTTAATATTTTTGGTATTTTTTATATCCTTTTGTACAAAATCTTTGAAGAGAACTTGCTGTACTTGTACAGGAAAAAGTAACAAAATACAATTTACTTTCATAATAGTTGACCAAAAAATATGATAAAAGAAAAACAACCATGAAAAAGCCAATGAAGTTTTTTGGAATTTGTCCATATACTTTTAATTAATACAAGAGGAACAAAGATACAGAGAATGGAACTGTTTCAGTTATGAACTTTGCTGAACTTCCACAAAAGTTACTGGAAGGGAAGGGGAGCAGAGGTGAGGGTGGGGGGGGGGGTTAGAGTTATGTCTCCTTTACATCTCATTAAGTGAAACTAAAACTCTTTGACACATTCCATTTTTGTTTTATTAAATGGTATCAAGTTGGTCAAAAGTTAACAACCATGACTGCCTTAAATCAAAGGGACAAAGATAGTCAGGCAAGTCTTTTACAAACATATTAGATATTTGACTGTGTCATTTCTGGCAAGGGAAATTGAGTTATCGTGCGGATGGAGTGTTTAACACTTTTTGCTAGATATCACTACTTGGATGAAGTCAAACAATAATCAACAAAATATTATACAAATCTTGGGATATATCTGGGAGAGGCTTATAGGGAAAGCCATGTCTAGGCATAACCAAGAAATTGTATTGACAGGGGGGCCATAACAACTATTTTACTATATGTGTATAACAGGCTTCTTTATGTTACTGTAACTTGGCATTATATGCTTTATACATGATATAATGCGATGCAGGTGGACTCCAAATTCCTTTTTGCATCAAGTTAATTGAAATGTTATACTGCAAAGTAAAAAAAGAATTAAACCCAAAATGAAGGAAATTAAATCTACTTCTAAAGTCCATTATTACAGACTACATTCAAGTAAAATTAAAAGAACTCTCAAACCATCCATTTGCAAATGTTTCAATTAAATTGCACTCTTTCACTCTTCGATGTTTAAACTGCGGTCACAACAACGTATGACAGCGTAATATTATCTCTTTAGTGTCTTTATTTGTATATCTATACAACAAGGACTTTCACTTTCTAATCGTCTAAATCCAAAACCCACACAGCAACAGCATAAGGTACTGTACAGAGTCCATTACTCCAACTGCAAAGGAGTTTATCACGCATATTTAGCTCTGAAACAATATGATTCTCATCGACCTTATCAAAAGAGTTTTTAAAGATCTCTCATGCAGACTCGGCCATATGTTGTAACTGACCACAAGGATTGCCTAAAGAAAACAGCAGGTCGCTAGGTCAATTTATTTAATTTACAGTGCATGGAGCATATGGTATACTGTACATACAATTTGCGTGTTTATGCAGGGAGTTGTGTCATAACAACTCCTGTACTGGTACATGGAAGCAATATTTACATGCACGTACAGGATGTACCATACGCAATTGACTATCGTTATGTAAATAATAGTAACGGTGTATGGAAGCTTTGAAAATCCATGCTTGCAAACATTCTATCATCGTAAATACATCAATACATCATGCTACGTAATATTCATGACTTTTGTAATCTGTTCTACTAAGACAATATCGTGTTTCAGACAAAATCGTGTCACGCAATTAATTTTTTTTTTTTTGGGGGGGGGGGGGCAAAAATGTGTGTGAGTGGGGTGAAATAGTTCCACTAATTCAAAGGGGTACCAAGTAAATTAGAATATTTTGTAATTTGGAGGTGTACTTCCAATATAATCATTTGTACATCGTTTTACCTGCATGTCACGGTATTGACCTTCCGTAATTTGCAATGACTTTTAGCATTGTATTTTTGACAGTGGGAAGGAAGAGAAAATGAAAGATTTCTCATCGCTTTCTTCAAATGACTTGATAAAGAGCAGGAAGCTGTAAGAGCCTTTTAATTAAACTGGATAGCTGTCTCCAGTTTCATAGAAATTCACTTTATGATTATGAATCCCATGAGAACAATTTGGCGTTCATTTTTAAACACTTTTTTTGTCAGATAAATGTGTAAGTAACATGTCATAATTTGGTAGTGTAGTGTAGCAGGATCAAATGAACTATAGGGTTTAGTATGGTGGGAGAGTGTTGAGGATCAAATGAACCATAGGTTTTAGTATGGTGGGACAGTGTTGCAGGGTCAAATGAACTATAGGTTTCAGTATAGTGGGACAGTGTTGCAGGATCAAATGAACTATAGGTGTTTTTTGTGGGACAGTGTTGCAGGATCAAATGAACTATAGGTTATAGAATAGTGGGACATTGTTGCAGGATCAAATGAACCATAGGTTATAGTATGGTGGGACAGTGTTGCAGGATCAAATGAAGTGCAGGTTCAAGTATGGTGGGACAGTGTTGTAGGATCAAATGAACCATAGGTTATAGTATGGTGACATTGTTGCAGGATCAAATTAACTATAGGTTTTAGTATGGTGGGACATTGTTGCAGGATCAAATAAACTATAGGTGTCAGTATAGTGGGACAGTGTTGCAGGATCCAATGAACCATAGGTTATAGTATGGTGGGACATTGTTGCAGGATCAAATGAACCATAGGTTATAGTATGGTGGGACAGTGTTGCAGGATCAAATGAACTGCAGGTTTTAGTATGGTGGGACAGGGTTGCAGGATCAAATGAACTATACATTTAGTATGGTGGGACAGGGTTGCAGGATCAAATGAACTATAGGTTACAGTATCAAGCACATATTTACAAAACTTCGATATAATGCAGAAACACTCATGACCGAAAATGACTAATAAAACTTCATCCTGTGTTAATGACGAAGCATGTTTTTCCACCTGCTTAATTGTTACAACTTTTACATGAACAAAATGCACACATCACTATAGTCTACTGAATATGTACGTCAACCGAAAATAATTCAATATTTCAAACTAGAAACATCGACTGCTTGTGTAAAATGATCTAAAATCAACATTCAATTAGAAAATACAACAAAACCGTCTGGTCAAAAATACTCATGACTAGATTAAACTAAAACATAACCACATTGTTTCCAGAAATGAAATGAAAAGAAAAGAAAAGAAAAACATTCTCAACTATTTGGACAATAATTTACAAGACTGAGTACTGTTTGGCTTGTGTGTATGTGTCACAAGTCAAGTGTGACGTCATTTGGTTTGCTACGGTATATACGGTATATATATATATATAGATATATATGACAGTCAGTACGTCAATGCATCAGTTTCACCTTAGCCCTGTGATTACCTTTGACTCGCATGCATAGCGTAGGCATATGGCTGCTTATTGTACAGCGTAGAATGGCATACGTAGCTGTCTAGCCTTGTCGCAGAGGCGATATTCAAAATGGCTGACAAACGCTCAAAATTTGATAGATGGTTCCCATGATAAACGGGAGTAAATATATACATATCCTTCCGAAGTATACTATCACCGATTTCTAAATTGTATAAGAACAGCCCGTATTGACTTAAAAACACCACATGACATTGATTTGATATAAATAGCCTATAGTTTACATAGCAGGCAGGTTACGTCATATTCATGTCATATATAAAATGACCACCCAGTTGGGACAATGTTTTTCTATACTGTACTTTTCATGTACCGCTTCCAAAGCACTTGTAATGTCAGTATGAGCAGTATGAATATCATGCTTGTATCGGATAAAGATTAGGAACTGTTCATACCGTCAATACGAGTGCTTTGAAGCATTACATGGGAGGGCAGCTTAGAGTGGTATTATCATTAAGAAAACTGTCCCAAACTGGCTGCACCGACAAACATTATCTTCTATAAGAAGACTGTTTTCAAATATTCACATATTCTCAACAAACACTCATATTCCTTTTTAGTTACATAATTATATAGTTGAAGAAGTAAACAGAATTTGGGGAGCCTTCTTCCTTGATAAACTACATGGTTAAGTTTATGTGACTATGGAAACAATATTGTTTGCTATGTGTTTCAAAGTGTGACGTCACCAACGAAATCAGCGAATAAGCTGCTAGCTTTTACGTGTACGCTTAAACATGACTTTATATATACCAAATCGAAAAAAAAAGCACATACTCCTCATATCGCGAAATAACCGCACGGAATTAGCCGTTTACTAAAAAATATTCGTATTATATTTTGACATGAACCATTATTATTTCAGAAGTACATAGCGTAATATCCAGTAACAGGTGAAACATTTGGCACATACATTATTGCAAGAATTAAACATTTCATTAAAAGCCTTAGTCGTATTAACATGATTGGATATTGAGTAAATTAAATTGACTAAATCAAAGGAGACAACTTTTACGGTCAAGATTATTTTAGAAAGACGAGAAATTGCTATTCAGAAACTTTAAAAAAAGGGAGAATAATGAAGACGAGAGACTTGTTCAAGCTGTTTGGAAGAAGCTGGGTTGTTTTCACTTCGCGCACAGTACACAAAAGGGTAGGTAAAATGTACACTGGTCTGTAGTGACATCAACGGTGTGTACACCTGCGAAAGAAAAGAAAAGGTAACATTGTGAGTTAGTGCACCCTTCCATCATACCGTGCAAGTTACAGGCGATGATCATGTAGCATGAGGGTGTGTGGAAATTGGGAGGTGGGGTGGGGGGGGGGGTGGGTTAGATCTGATAACTGATCGTCAATTTCAATATTTCCAAATTTAAATTCTTTATTTAACGTTCAGATTAGCTGCTACCCCGTCTGGTATTTGCGGAATGGAATTAAATCAACCAGATAATAATTTTCCAATCGGACATCAAAATTTGATAAGAATGGTAACCAAGGCAACTACTATATAGCTCATGGTCACAATTGACTGTTAAAGAATACCGAGACAGGGTGAGGGGGTCATCATTAAACATGTCAAATGAAGAAATACTAACTATGTAAACACACTTATGAAGTTACACATAAACTATATTATTATATGAGAGATGAAAGATTCTGTTCCAATCTAAAGACCATCCCGACGAATATCGGTTGAATGAGTAACTTAAAACATGATGACACTTTTTAACAGACCGAAGCTCACTTTTCAATTTCCTGTGATACTAATCACTCTTGGACGAGCCTGCGAATCTCTTCAGTACGTTCTGATGCAAGACGTTGGATCCGTTTGCCTCAATCGGAGCCATACACCAGGCCAACATTACCACCTATATAAGACAAGGATAAGTAAGAAAAGCACAAAAATAAATTAACGAAAACAAAATGGATGGCTTATGAAATTCTTCAGAGAACAGAGTTGTATGAAATATTAAAAAAGATTCGTCAAAAAGACGTCGTAGATGATTTGTGTATTTGACCTTTATAAACTCCTGCACTAGACGTACCATGCACTGCGCGTAGGCTAATTTTACGACCCGGCTCGTTTTACGACTACCAAGGTTCACACCCACTGATCTGTACACTAGTGTACAGATCAGTGTTCACACCTCGTTATAAATTAATTCTCGATTCCTCGTTATAAACTCACGAGAACACTGACGAATAATTCAAGACGAAATTTTGTTGAAAGGATACGGAATTCCTTAATCAATCAACGCCGTTCTCACGTATAAACAACGATACACAAGAAAATGCATTCGGGGCAATTTGATACCAACACCGATTAGCGAGAATTTTAACGTAAGAAATTTGGCCAGCGTGGGACTGGGAGGGGGTGGGGGTGGGGGAGCAACGACTCCTTGTGTGAGGAACACGAGCCTTCTTTTGTGATTTAAAAAAAAAGTGTTGAGAAAATTAAGAAACTGTAACAGGAAGGTACGTTTTTGTTCATAAGCTATTTTACAGAAATGGAATTAAGTGCCGTTCTCTTTAGAAAAAAAATGTACAAAATGCAACAGATAGTCATATATTCCACTACCCCTCGATAACCGCGCCCCCCTCTTCCCGCCCTAAAGATGGGATCCTTTTCTGTCCACAGTATTCTACAAACGATATCGAAATCCTATACCAAGATCAATTCTGCTTAAAATTCTGGTATAAAACACGTGATAATATACAGCTGTGCAATAAAATTTGAAATAGTTAACATTGGTGCAATGTGCATGGTGAATCTTCCAAAAGAAATTTTCAAACGAAATTTTCAAACGAACCGGCACTATTTACATATGTCAATGCAGTCTTTATACTGTTATCACAATGTGCTCTATAAATTCCTTAAATGACTGTGAAATTCCACTTGAATAAGGAAGTGGACATTAATTTTTAAAGTTTTAAAGTTATCGTATAATTGTATTGTTCACTATATTGATTGTGTACGGTGTACCCCTTTAAACTTTCTTGTTTCCTTGAAAAGGATGATTCATTCCAATCGGACAACCCCTTTTTTTGTATGGTATGCGAAATTCAAGGATCGTTAAGATGCAGCTTTCGCTTTCGCGACGAATTCTCTTTGTTGTTGAATTTGTGTGTTTCTCGTGAGACTTGTTCTGCGTATTATATTGTTCCGCATTGACTATACTATACGTTACGTTACTATACGTTAATACAGTTCATGTAAGGTTGTAGAATGTGTCTGTAACATGATCATTTACTACACTCTCAATCCAGGCTGAATGGTGATCCATGCTTGACATGTATTAAAGGATAACGAAGGTACTTGGAAACATGGCCTTTCACTTAAGTCCACCAAAATCGCGAAAGGAAAGATAGAATCATTAAAATCGATCTCAAAACATTGACCATGATAAAACAATAGCCTAAATTACAGCAACTTTGCGGGACACAGTATGTCTGTGCATTGGTTCAAAACCTTTGTTTTTTTCTTCAATAACTTCGCAATTGGGAACAGTCAACTGTATGTAACCAATAAGATCTTCCACTAATTACCAGGCAGAGTTGCAACGACTCACTATATTTTAAGGTAACTACTTGAGTCATTGACAGGGATTTACCTGAACCGGAGCAAAGTCTCTGACTCGCTGCAAAAGTATTATCTATACGACGGGAAAATTTGAAAACTCGTTGAGGTATCTTCACTTTCACAGTTTAAGGACTCCAGATAGTACTCGTTTCAACACTGGTTTGTGGGTTCTCACAAATGAGTGTCCATACTATACGGCTTAGTTTGGTTGGCATATGTAACACCCCAAGTGTGCAATACAGCTTTAATAATGTCACCGGTTTTTATGTGTTACCTCGAACGGTTTGTCTCGATGTTAAACATAATTGAGAGAAAATATAAAATTGTACGTAAAAATTAATACGTTCCTTGTTATGAAACCGGACCAGCATAGAATATAAATCAATCTAGCATGTTGCACATGCAGCTTATTGCAGTCTTGACTGTTGGTCAGGTGACCAGAACATACTGTTTTCTTTCGTAAGTGTTTTAGAGGCATGCTTCCTCGGGTTAGATATAATATCTTGTTGGGTGATGTACGTGTCACGTGTGGTAGGTGAACTGTGAGTGGATGATCAATAACACACAGCGCCACGTACCCGATGACGTCACAAATGGCTTCACGTTTGACGTCAATTCAGTTTGCCAGAGTCAATACATGTAATTTTGAGCCATTCAAGAGACTGTCATGAAATCTTCACCTAGACATTAAATATGAAGATACCTTCAAGATAATTTTTTGGGTAACATTTGCAGCCGGCCAAGCGGTATACTCAGCAATTAATTAGCTGTTAGTAATATAGTGTGTGCTTGACATTTCATGCATCCAATATGCGCACGTTGATCTTCGACGTTTGAACTGTAAACTTTTGATCATATCCTTATTTTAAGTTCTTTACAATAACCCGGGCATACTAACTTTATCTGACGGGTAGTTATTAATGTCTTTATGCATTATTCAATTTTTGACTATAACGATATCAGTTTCCCTATACGTCTTACCTTTGTAGCGTAGAAGAACGGGAAGAACTTCACGATAGCATCAGCGGCGCACTCTAAGAGAGTAAAAACTGCATAAATGACCCAATAAGTAGACCATTGGACATCTTGTTTGTCGCTTCGACTCTTGCCAATCAACGCCACCCTGACAGTTTGAGAGAAAAAAATTAAATACATGAAAAGATACAGGAATATTTACAAACTGAAATATGTCGTCGCCTTGATTGATATTATTTTTACTAGAACGTATAGTGTAGGCTTGTAGAGTACTATTGCTTCTAACTGACTCAAACGTTGTTATTTTTGCTGGCTTGATTTATCATATACCGTAACACAAAAGCTTTCTCTGAGTATCAATCCCTTGTCTCCAACCCCTCCCAGCCCTTACGACCCCATGAGTACCATTTGCCCGTTACTTCGGTGATATCAGAAACGTCTTGTGACGTCACTGACTAAGATGCCCTACACTGAATCTATGGTCTACCTACTGACATGTGTGTAATGTTGTATGAATGTGTGACTATTTCCGTTCGTGCAGCTCCTTCCAGACTGGATTTTTTTCTTCTCACACCGACAAATTAAGCTAAGAGAGCAATTAAACTCAGGATAGCCATGAAAACAATGGTAGACATAATCTCTCAGCAGACGGAAGCAGTTGGCCACAAACGACAAAAGGAGATTTAGCAAAATATTAGTTTAATTCCGTATACTGAGACCATAATGTAGCCTTACTAAGGTTAGAGAACTTACGTTTGGTAACACGGATACGTGATTGCCACCAGTGTTGTAACGAAATGTGTTCCATAGCCAACGAGAAGTGACAATAACGTGAGTGTTGCAAAACCTGTACGAGAAAAAAAAGGAGAATATGTGAATGAAGGGAGCAGATAATAGGCCAAGACAAGAACAAAGGAAATGGAAAGATGTGTAACAGGGCAGGATGCATGAATTAGGGGTGTGGGCCTGGCCGGCGGGTGCAGGAAAGGGTGTGGCCCTGGGGTCGTTGAATCTGACTGTCATGTTGGAGGCTAATGGTGGTCCTCCTTCATACTTTAAATTTTAGACTTGTAATATTGCGTCATTCTGAGGCATATTTAGGCTATAAATAAGGTCTACAATCAGGTGATAAACGAAGGTTGTACTCATGACTAGCCTACTTTTAGTTTTACACGTGTGGTTTGGGGTTGACATGGGGTAAAACAGGGATACGCACCCGTGTATCTTGCAAATCTACATGGCAGACAAAAAAAAAAAATCCATTTTATTCACGAACCCCTTGTAAATGACCAATGTTTGACCAATAGGTTTCACACAAACACCACGCGGAAGTGCAGCTCACGTGTAGCCTTCTGGGATAGCCTACATGTGCTTGTAATTTATGATAAGGTGGATCACAAAATATAATCTTGATTAATTTTAATTTGATTTCCTTCCGATAAAAAGCCGAACAAATTTATTCACGACAGATGCTGCTGTCTATAGGTGATTCATGGGCTACGCCTATGTGACACCCATTCTTAAAAATTTACATCATAACCATGGGTTATGGGGATGGGCACAAAGGTGTGGTTTCCAGGACCGACACTGCTTTTAAAATTCGTGTTTCCATTATCCTTCTCCTTGTATACACAAACATGAAGGCTTATTACACCAGGTGCAATTTTACGTAGCATGAAGTTGTGTTTTGGTTTACTTCTTTATCGAGGTTAACTTGGCCAATGTATTCAAAATACATACGTAAGTGTGATGAATAAACAAAATAGCGACCGATTTATCATCAGGTGTAACACTCGGGCGAAATGATTTTATTTGACTATTCCAATCCATCAATCTGCAGATGTCATTTACATTGAGAACCAAGAAAAGTGACGGATATCAGAGAGCCTAAAGTTAAATCTGAATCAGTTAGCGTATCACCCCCTCACCCCCCCCCCCCCAACACCTCCTCCCGCCCAATGCTGCAACTTATTTAATGTTTGGAAACTCACACTATACATGCTTAAGCTTAGTTTCCGGTAGACATTGAAGAAAATACTTATTTGGCTTTCCTCTCTGTTTAAAAATTATGATTTAGTAACAACTGTTCAACAAAGTGACATTTCTTCTCGCTCTACAGATACCGACATCACGTGACATATCATGGGACACCAATGCCAAGTTTGATCCCTGTAGTCTAGCTGTAAACAGATCGCCCATAGTTATTTAGGTAACTGTACATCTGCGGGTTTTCCATATAAACGTGCTTTTATGCACACACACGTCAAACCATGCCAAAGAGCAGGTTGAAAACTCATACAGTATTGACATTGTGACATTCCGTACATGATTGCTGCCTATGTTCAATGAACACACACAAAGTACATACAGTTCTACCGTGGTGGTGGGTTGCTCAATGAAGACGATCTAGTGTTGCTATCTCTTTGTTCTCTACGTGCAACAGCTGGTTTAACATCAATGCAGCTGATATATATCATCTAGTTTGGGCTTTCCTTACTTTCACCTTTAACTGAAATCCCCCTTTAAAGGCCGATATGACGGGCGATCACTTTTGACTTAATTATAAATGTTAGGTAATTTATTTATAACTTCTTATAACTCGACCACGAAGAAGTACTTTGCCATCGATATACGCCACCAAGCATCTAAGGATGAAACAAAGTCGAAAATAATTGCAATCTAATTGTGAAAGTGTTGTCTGAGTTCAACAATTAAATTCTTGCTTTCCCACTGACTTTAGCGTTGCATGCGAGGTGTTGGACTGATGGTCTGTTCGCTAGAGTCGTTAGCCCAGTTGCTTTGATTAATGAGCCTATGATATGTAAGCAGTTTCCTTTATGCCACTGGATAAGTATTTCATCCCCAACTATAGTCAAGTATCATTTGAGGAGAAAAAAAGGTCAATTTTTGATAACACTTGATTGTTCTGATTCTGCTTATTTAGTTTTATTCTTTGTTTATACTGTATGGTTTTGTTTGTATTCACGTACTGCTTTATGTTTACTGTCGACGGGAAATCATTCCGTTTTCTGAAAAGGCCAATAAAAGTTTCTATCTATCTATCTTGTTGAATGTAAATATTAATACTCGTATGAAAGAGTGCCTGAGTGACATTTTCGAAATTTGCCGAGTAAACGTTAAGGAGCTGCTAGGGCATTCTCAAATATTAACATGTGATTTAAATTGCAACCACCACTGGCGGCTATCGTTTTTAAATAGTTTGCTCCTGGTGTGCTGCTCTCTGTGCGATCCGTGTTAGTACTGAACAGCGACTAGGTCAATGTGGTTTAACGACGGTCTTTGTTGTGAATTACGTGAGCCAAGACTCTATAGTATCCAGGCAACATACAGTGGTTAGGCCATCTGAGGAAATTAAAATACTGAGACCGAAACGTTCAACATGTACGGTCATTTCCACCGTTCTACACTCATATATATGGTATTAGGTGGTAGAAACGTTGTCAACGAAACTAATTGATACAGCGGCCATGATTTCTTGAATGGACTCTGCTTGCTGCTGCTATAAGTAAGCCATCCAGCCACCTGTGCACATGTTTCGTTTGCCAGTGTAAACATCTGTAGATATTTCCTATCATTTGAGATAAGGTTAGCAGCCAAGTGTTGTATAATATAGCACGCATGACGTTTATGAGTGCATGCGCCATAAGATATTACATTACAATCTAAAGACCTGTGTCGAAGGATCACATTTTCGAACTTGTTCGTGCAAAGACCTTAACGGCGAACAACAGACCCACCCACAATCGTTCCTCTATATGTGATAGAGATATTTGTAATGGAAGCCCCCCCCCCCCTAATGATACTAACAAACACCTGCTGAAAAAAATGAATACAAATCGTCATATTTTGGCGAAGCCTACCATTGGTTCGTTACTTCGAGGTGGCCATAATTGTCGCATGCAACAACTTTCAAGGCTGAATGGGAACGTGCCTGGAGAAAATTCGTGCTAGCTTGGAATTAAAAGGCCAAATAATTTTTAAGCTTTTCTAACACCTGTAGGAATTTGCTATTGGATATAAGACAGTGCAGTAATATTTTGTGTTTGCTATTATATTCTTAATCAAACAACTGAACACCCAAGCGCAATAAAGACCCAATCATGCGCTGTATATACTATAACTGCAGACTTTGACCCACTTGTCGGCGTTGTCGCCACATGGCGTGTATGAGGAAAATGAAACTAAGGTTTTAATAGTAAATAAATTAAGTTGTGGATAAACAAATTTATGACTGGAGTGCTATATAGGGTCACCTACAGACATGCAGGTTAAATGTGACTGAACTGCATGTGTAAAAAATGTCACGTACAAACACTGGCTGTATCTCGCTATATGCATGGATGATTGTCCCATTTTGAGTTACGTACGTTACTGGTACAACATGGCGGACCTATCCTGAAGATGTGATTGAGTGTGAAACGGCATATGGACTGCATGATGGCATGCATGCGTTCTTGTACAGGAGTATAGTAGCTAGGAATGCATGTTTCAATATAATGTGCATGCGTGTGTTCATTACAATTATTATTAACATGCAGCCGAATATGTCATATTCTAGTACATATCCAGAAAGGTTGAAATAGGTTAGATAGTGAGGACCTTAGAAAATCACGGATTAAGTCTCCAAACGTAGCATAAACTCCCTCAGTTTAAATGAAAATGAATGTAAAATGTCGATAAGTTTAATCCTTAGTTTCATTAAAGCGAAATCGCATATTTGTTGCGCGATAAAACCGGTAGTCATTTTCCCGCTCTTTTACCTCATGCCTCGTCGAACTCCTTCACTAGTTGTATAGTCAGTCTCACTGTAGTCTGTACATACGCAACTCATCCAAACATTAATAGTCTAATGGTGACCTAGCTTTGACCTCTACACAGTATAGTGGAGGATCTACATAATGCGTATGAATTTCATCCAAATTTGCTGCAAGTTATTATGTTAACAAGGTTTTCAGACTTTACCCTTTGTTGACCTAAAATAACCTTTGACAGTCGCCGCTATCAATAGGGACCAGCTGCTACTCATATGCTGCATATCTATCCCAATTAGTATAATGTTGAACTACAATGTACATTTTCAGTTATAGTTTGCAAATCAATACGTCACACACACAAACGCACCTAGTACACTGCACACAGGTACATCATTACCATCGCAAAGATTCCTTTTACCTTCAGCAAGGGATCAAAACACGAATAATCATGGACACAATTCCAAACGTTTGATGTGTAGATGCAAATTGGTATTGCTGAGGGTCGCCACATGGTGGCGTAAGGGCCAAGGCCGGGGAATCCGTATAAAACTTTAGTAGGCCGAGGAGCTGGGGAGGAGGTCAATTTACCGTGCAGACCATGCTTCACGACGAGAGGAGAGGGAATGTATTGGATAAAGTAAAGGAAAATCATGTTTGGCCAATTACATAACGTGTAGAATTCGTACTTGGCCCATATTGTGCTGACGGTGTTGCAATGATCAAGGATTTTCTACAGTTCAGGTAGGCTACACGAACATTTTACCAAGCCTTATCACATGTAAGAAATTTAAAATAATGATGCAAAAACTAAAAATGAAAACACAAAGGCAGGATATTGTTTTCTCTTTTCTTCCCCGTTCCCCATTTCCATGCCGCCCTTCCTAATTATAAGCGGCCCTATGCAATTTGCAGATGGACACGGCTTCGAACGCCACCACACAGCTGATTCATACATATGACACATGCAACTCCTATACAAAAGGGGGCTTTCCACCTCGAGATATCGCGGCAAACAATTACCCTGTACCCAGTGTAGCGTAACACGTTAAAGCTGGTTTCATACATAAATTTCGTCTATTTTTAGAATTTCTTTCCGAAGAAACAGGAACCAAATAATGTCGATTTTCGCGCCTAACCATGCATCAGCCATGCATGGCCTACCAATTTTAGTGTTCTGAATGTATATACTAGAAGACGTTATTACAAGCAGGCTCAGCAGGCCCCTGATCCCCTCGTTCCCCTTCCCAAAGAAGAAGCCTTACGAAATGTTCTCGTTTGAACAATAAATACCGAGTTCGAGAACTACTCAAATTACAGACAATTAATGTCGTGCTAAGCTTCGGATTTTCCCTCGGTATCTCAATCGTGATCGATCGGACACGTTTTGTTTTGTAATAAATATCCTCTCCTCTATACCCCTTCCGATTTCTTAGCCACCCTTTCCCCCGGGCTAGTGTACCCCTCCTTGCAATCACCTTCCTTTCCACACCAGAACCTATGAATGCATGTCGTACACTGAGCAAACACGTGTGCCAGTCCATGAACCTGACTACAGGATTCAGCATGCAAAGATTGAAGTTCCTACACCTTTCAGAAACATACAGGCGTTTGTATACAGTAACAAATAACCCTTGGCCATGAATGTAGTTTCTCCACTGAAAATGACTTCCTTGTATAGTTCTAAAGCGAACCACGGATATACATCGAATGCGTAAAGCTTAGACTAAACATGTAACAGTATGTATGGTAAACTTCAGCACCTACAAACCCACATACATTTTGTAACCTGTACTGTACCGTATTCTACGTTTATAATTTGGCAATACATTCATTCTAAGAAGCAATCCTTACCTGCAAGAAGATATTCCCTTTGTAACGTCGTTTTCTTTTCGAGTACTGCTAAAAAGTCCGTGAAGTCATTCTTCTCGTATAAAGCTTTAACAAACTGAGGTGATTTTTTATCAGCCATTTTTGGGATAAAACGAAGGTTGATATAGCCTTGTGCAATTCGAGTTCTGCAGTATCAAACGAACAGACGTATCTTTGTTTACAGCGCAAGCTTCTCAAGCTAGTATAGGGACACAGTACTACTATGAACGCGCATAGTGTATTTTATGTAGCTCGCTGTTTACACAATAGTGTGTGGTTCGTATTGCATACATAGTATATACTCACTCAACTGAATGAGCCATCATATTGTGCTCGCTGCATGCGTGTGATATCCAATGATGTATCCTTTGAACCCCTCCCCTCGTAATATTCTCATCTCACTTTCGCTGTACTAATTATGTCTCCCATGGAACGGATGAGTTCACATTCCACCAGCCTCTCAGGCATAAATCAAACTAGCACGGTACAATGTGGAGAAATGGGATAGGGAGCACTACAGGAAATAAACTAATTTGCGTGCCTGTAGAATGAGGCTACTAGCAAGATATATTCAAGTGCAACGTTCATATTAAAAACGACTAATCAGAATATAAATTAACGTAGCTAGAGAGAAATTAAAACAATACATATATAAAAGCATCTAAGAGCAAAGTTGGTGGATTGATAATTAGCCTGCGCTCAATTGTAAGTAATTCAAAGATTGCGTTCATCACTAGTAGCCTACACGAGCAGCTATACGCAATTGGCTCTGCGGGACTCAGGAGATATCGACCTACAATAACTGGTCCCTGGACGAGAGAGGATACGGGCAGTATAGGGCCTCACACGAGCAGTACATCAACACAATATTGTTACACCACTCACACATTGGAGTCCTACAACTCTGAAGCATTGCACAATATATATGGTAGTTCTTGAGTTTTTATCATGACACGCTGAAACCATTGAACGGCCATCACGCGGGCGGGGCCCCACTATAAATATGTCCAGTTTGGCACGACGAAGAATTAGTCGTAGCATGGCAGAGGGGGCCGGGAGTGAGGGTCATGTTTAATATTTAGTAAGTTCTGCTTAACTCGAAGGATTTTTATTAACACCAGGAGGGCGGGTTTTGTTAATTAGTCTAATCTATGGCCGGGATCATATTCGATGCGTATCGTAAAAAGTATATAATTAGCCTCACGTCACAACTAGCGTTTTCGTACTACCAGGAGCGTATATGTCTCATTCGGGGGATGGAATAGGTGGGGAGAATACAGCAACATTGTATAATAACTTGTGACCATTGTGGATGTGCTACTCCCTCAGTGTATACATACTATAACCCTACATGGACTTCTTGATCAAATTAGTTTGATCGAGAATTTAATTATTTAATTACCAATTACCCAATTATAACATTGCATTTCCATCATAGAGGTGCCATCCCGAATGCGGCGGCCCTTACTTTAGGGTTGACGAAAGCGATTAATAAATGGATGTCACCGTTCCCATCATGCATTTCGTTGCTACCGTACGTTTTTTTGAAATTGAAGCTTCATCAATCAACATTATAAAAAAAAATCCCATTGTATATATATATATATGCAATGGAATTTTTTTTGGACCAACATCGAAAACTTGATGACA
>JAIPMN010009372.1:0-37811 GCA_020650975.1 Apostichopus californicus | reverse complement strand
AACACATTAATACAACCAATTGCAAAATGCCAGGTTTACTTGCTGGAATGAGACCCTGAATACTGATTTCAGTATTGAACTGTTTCTTGCTTTGATAATTCACTGACAAGTTCTCGACAGTTTACCTGTTTTGTACTCTTTTACGTGTTTATTACAAACTTCTATATTATTTTGATAAAAATATGTTGGTTGTTTGATTCCTTTCTTTGCAGGCTACTTCTGTCCACAAGTTCCCGTATCAGGCACCCCGGGAGTGGATTTCATTTGCCCTCGTGGCTACTACTGCCCAACAGCCACAGAATTCTCCACACAGTATGGCTGCGATGGAGGCACATACGGGACGGAGCTTGGACTGACTCAACAAGACGACTGCTTGAACTGCCCTGAAGGACACTACTGCCCTCTAGGTAAGGTTACTATGGTGACATCCTGACTAATGAAAGAACAAAACAATAGGCAAAGAAAAATAATCGGTCTTGTCCATTTGAGTGGTCGAGCAACATAATAGCATGTGTCCTTTAAAAGTTTGACTTGATAGAGTTTAAAAAATAAATTTCTTGTAGGATATACAAAAACAGATTTTCCAAAAAGGTTTGATGAAATAAGGAAGTTTAGTAGTGGAGTATGATGGTCTGAAAGAGGCATTGAACAAGAGTTTAAATTTGGCTATAGCTGACCAGATTTCATCTTTCTAGCATATTTTGTGGCCAATAAAATATGACATTTAAAGGCACTTAAATTTCTCCAAGACGTAAGTTCTTAGGCATCTCTGTTTACAATCTGCTATACTGAGTGTATACTGCAGTTGAGGAATAACAAATGGAAAAACTTATATAGGAGACTGAATCTGAACTTTTCTCAAGTAAAGAATTCCAATGCAATGGAATTGATACAAAGTTTTTTCGTTAGCTGAAAAGAGAAGCAATAAGTGAATACTACAAAAAGGATCTTGCCCTGAAAATGACAAAGTGAAAACATTTGTGCAGCATCCTTGAAATTAAAGAATTTGGTCTTGAATTTGTTTACAAATTTCACATGAATTTGAAGGTAACAGTGGTTACCGTCCTGTATCGCTATACATATGCATTCTGAACTCCTGACTTCTTTAGTTTCTCTTGGGACATTTCATTTACATGTTTCAGATCTCTTATGGTTTATTAAGTTTTATGACTCTTTTTTTGGTTAAATTTGTTTCAGGGTGCTCAATCCCAAGAATATGTCCAAAGGGCCACTACTGTCCTGAATCCACCCAGGACTACATCACATATCCATGTCCAGATGGTACCTTCACTGAAGAACATGGAGCTATAGGTACTATTGAACTTGTCTTTACAAGAGTACCAAAATGACATCTACTTAACCAGTATAAAAGATTCCAATGGGGGGGGGGGAGGGGTGGAGGTGGGAGGGGAAGGGGTAGAATGGAGGAGAGGGAAGATGGATGGAAGGAGGGGCTGTGGTTGTCAGTAGAATGTTCCACAAGAAATAATGGACTGCTTTTAGGTTACATATTCTGAACAATTTTCAGAATATGTCCAAATGGCAACGAATGCCCTGATTCCATTCAGGACTTCACCACATATCCATGTCTAGGTGGTACATACACAGAAGAACACAGAGCTATAGGTATCATTGAACTCCAAACTCTCATCCAATCAAATGGTGTAAAATGTTAATGGGGAGGGGGTAGGTTGATGGGAAGTGAGGGAGAGAGAGAGAGAGGGGTGGAGGAAAGGGATGTGGTTGGTGATGGACTTTTTAACATGAAATGATCGATACTGATAAAAGAAATTGCCGTTAGCTATTATGAATCATTTGGCAGCATTTCTTGAAATTTTTAATCAACCATAGAAATTGGTAAATGGAAGTATGTTTAGCCTGTATGTTTGTCTTATGGTACGTTATGGTTGTTATTGATGTTGAGGTACACCATAGTTTGCATGACGGTTACGTGCCCTGTCATGCCACCCATGGACAAGATGCAACTGTGTACCTCTTACTGCATTTTAGCTACTACATGTATAAAGTATCCTAAATCATTGAAGAGTACCTTTCTTTACCCATGCCCTCACCCCACCCCCACCCTCACCCGTACATTTCATCACTCCCACTCCCATCCCCGGACTCCCATCCCCTCCAAAAGAAAGTAATGTTTCTTGAAGTATTTAGTAATGATAAGATAATTATAAAATGATAAGATAATAATAAAAAGATAATAATAATGGTAATAGCTATGTGACTATACAGTACTACATCTTCCTCTGACTACACACATTTTCTTAAAATAAGTCTTTATTGACATGTCCCACATCATCTAGTAAAATCAATATCTTATTAAATTTCAGTTATACCAGTATATTTAGTGTCAGTGGTCATGTTAACAAAACTACTAAGTATTACCCAGTATAAGATTGCAGTTTATGAACTTAAGACACCCTCTCCCCCCATGAGTCTTGTCACCCAATGAATGTTAACCAGCAAGTAAATATTTGGTTCCATTTGGTCCTCAGCCTTTCGTTGCCCAGACAATCTTTCATTTAAGCATTTAATCAGAATACAAAATGTGAATCGGAATATTTCAAATCCTAAGTTTGACTTTTACTCAGATGTTTGAAATGGAATTTTACTGGTGAATCTTCATGCATCAAATTGTTATGAATTGAATATCATCAAAAAATGAGTTAGAGGGCCTGACATTTTGATTCCATTAGGGTCTACTGAAACTAAAACAGAATAAGGACAGAATTTAAAAGAGACAGATGGATGACAGACAGCTTAATTAGACCACTAAACAATGGGCAATGAATAGAGCAACATTAAAACAAAGAGTAGAGAGAATAAAAAACAGGAGAGGAGATGACTGTTTACAGTCTTTTCTCTTTGAGATGTAAACAATTTATCGAACATCAAACGATAAAAAATACCGCTCTCAACTCAGTCCCCGGGGAGAAATTTTCACAAGATCCATATAAATTATTTTTTCCTACCAGGTTTGGTTTGAATTATGATTTTCCTCTATATTTACTTTTCTAATTACTTTTTAATTACTAATTACTTTTTAATTTCTGCAGCTGTTGAATCCTGCAAGACATGTCCCGCCGGCTTCTACTGTCCTTCGGGGACAGATACTCCTCAGCCGTGTCCTATGGGGACATTCAACCCTTACGTAGGACAGAATGAACTGACAGACTGTACGGCATGTACTGCTGGGTCTGCTTGTACCCAGATAGCATTGGATGAACCAGATACCCACTGTTACCCAGGGTAAGTTACTATGGCAATACAAAACAAATCGCACTATTACAAGTTCACATGTTTGAATCCATTTCGTTTATACTGTTTGTCTTGACGCCAGGTATGTACATGTTAGATACATATGAACCCTCTATGAACAGTGTCCATTGGTTGTCTACACTGGTGATTAGTTCTGTGGCCTTGCATATGTCAACAGGCCAGCTGATAGAATTGTCTGTATCAATCTCCTTTATTTAAGATGAAAAAAAAGCAGTTGTAGTAGTCCTGGTAAGATGCTGCACAATCTAGCCCATCCCTCAATATAAGTTTATTTCAATAAAAAAATAAAAATAAATAAATGATGTAAAGACCCTGGGAGAATGTTTTTTTTGTTTTTGTTTTATCTGCAAAGAAAAATGTAACTGCAGATTCACTTATAGGTTTAACTACCCAGTTTGTCAGTTTGAACAGTTGAATTGTAAGTTTCAGATTTGATAGACCTATATGTCCTACATGTATGATTGTACAACGTTCTTCTTTCTCTGTCAATAGATATGTTTGCCCCCAAGGCAGCGACAGTCCTAACGATACAGCCAATGCCTGCCCAGCGGGCACATTCACAGATTATCACAACCTGACCGCTACATTTCAATGTGATACATGTCCTGAACAGTATGCTTGTCTGCTAGGTAAGAGATGGGGCCAAAATGGCTACTGACCTTTGGTAATGGAAGCTGTTTGTCTTTACTATGTAGGCTACTCTCCGTTGTCATGTATCTGTATGGAGCAGAAAGTGTGCAGTCAGATGTACAAGTTTATAACAGATGAACAGTTCTCCCAAGGCAGCTTAGGCCTGTATCCTATCATTTATGCAGTGTGACATAGTCAGTCATATCCTTTTGTCTGAATACACTATGGAAGTAGGTTTATTTATCTACTGATAACCACATTTTGGGAAAAAAAGAAAAGAAAGCAAAAAGACTCTATAGCATCGCAACCAAGAAATCTTTGTATGTTTTTATTGTATCTGTGCTTTGACTGTTTCCATGTGAATGTACAATGGAGTTCTATTAGTTTCAGTAATGCTTTGTATCAAAGCAATGGGATTTTAAGCTTAATGTTTGGCATTTAATCCTAGTAATGCTTTATACAGGTCTGCATGTTGGATACTGAAATCTAACTTACTCACGTAGTTAAGATAAAGTGAACAGGAGTGTGGTAATTTCTCATTCAGCATCAATGGTCATGTCGGGTGACCGTCGACCGCATCTATCCGACCAAATATTGGAACGTACTATGTATCCCAAGGATAGAAACTTTGCAAAAAGAAAGCAAAAAATAAAAAAAATATATAGAAAGTCATAGCAAGAGGTTTACCCCCAAGACTGGAGATATCAGTAGTAATTGAGCTAACAGAAGAAAAAAGAAAGACCCAATGTTCTACTAAAACAGGATTATGGAGTGCCATGAAATATTTTCTGTATATTACGTTAAATGCCATTTTGTCTGGGAATAAGCAATCTTCAGTGATGCTTTGAACACCATACACATGAAAGTAGCTATTAGCATAACAATGTGTCCTTGTATTCCCTTCTCTGGACAGGCACTGGAGGCCAACAGAAGGCCCCCGAGCTCTGCGCACAGGGCCATTATTGTCCCGAAGGCACCCAGTATCCCGCCCAGTACCCTTGTCCTGCCGGCACCTGGACAAACCTGACCAACCTAGCTGCTTCAGACGAGTGTCACCAATGCCCCAGAGGTTACTATTGCCTGGTTGGCTCAACAGAACCAACAGGACTCTGTGCTACTGGACACTACTGCCCTGCAGGTAAACCTTGACCACTTACAGTTTGACCATACCATTATTACACATTATAGGTTGTTATCTCTCAAATATATAAGATATTAAAGATGGAATCTGGATGGCTCAGTAGCCGTGATTATGCACTGTAGAGCATCGCATGGTAAGGGCAAATGAAACGATAACAAGTATGTTGTTTAGAGCAGGCTGACAATAGGAGAGGAAGAACAAATCGTTTACATAATTATGCAAACTCCATAAAAGATTTAAGACAGTCATCTCATGGATATGTTTGGCTTAGACTATTGCAATCAGACCATTTTATAACCCACCTTACAGTATGATTGCTCTGTCACATTACAGTTCGCACTGGTTAGCCTCAGGCGCGTAGCCAAGGGGAGGGGGGGGCCAAGGGGGTGACCGTCCCCCCTTGAGCATATTTTTTTTGTATGTTTTTATGATATCGCTAGTAATTTCAAAAGAGAAAATGCTTTTATGCAACTTACAAGGCCTGGGAAGTGCCATTTCCAGCGATCTGGGAGGCATTTTCAGCCAAAATTTACTTCTTTGCTTCGCGCCAACCCATGGTGGCGCTACGCTTAGATAGTTTGCAATGCCGTATCTACGGCTCTGATAGTTTGCCTGTAGTTTTGCCCCTCTCTTGGCAAATTCCTCGCTACGCGCCTGGTTCGCCCTCGCTGTGTTTATACCCGGAAAAAACAGCAATTTTGGGGTATCACATGATCTACGAAGTTACCTAAGCTGTCTTCCTTATCTTACTCCTCAAGCTCTTTTATGAAAGTTTATTCCTGCTGCAGCTGCTTCATAAGCTAAGAGAAAGAAGACATCTGGTTACTTCGTAGATAACGTGATACTATTGAAAATCAAAATCAAAATCAAATCAAACCAAACTGTTAGCAAACTGCTTATCCACTAGAGAGCCTGTGTAGGAGAATGTGTAAAAGTAAGTTGGCCTGACATTTCGATCCTAGCAGGATCTTCTTCAAAGGCTAAAAGAAGATCCTTTAGCATAAATTGCAGCCTTTGAAGAAGATCCTGCTAGGATCGAAACGTCAGGCCAACTAACTTTTACACCTTTGAAAATCGCCGTTTTTTTCCGGGTATAAAGCAGGCGAGGGCTAAACCAGGTTGAACTTGTAATGCAAGTTAAGTGAGATGGAAAAAAATGTGTGTAGAACAGTTGGTAGGGTTTCAAAAGGAAAACAAGAAGTTAAAACAATATCAAAGAGAAGAATAAAGAAAACCAAAAATGAATTGAATTGAAATGAAACATGCAGATAGATGCTATGGATCACACTTCTTTCCTCCAACAAACTGTATTTAACTGTTTCTAAACCACGCTTGAAGACCTATGGTTACAGAAGCTTCGAATACTCTGGCTCTTATCTCTGGAACAAGTTACCAGATCACATTTGAACTTGCTCTTTACTTTCTACCTTCAAAAGTCTACTTAAGACCCATCTTTTCACTTGTTCTTTTGTAAATTAATCTGCTTTCTCTGTAAAGCGCCTTAAGCAGTGACTTTTTTCAAGTTATATGGCGCTATATATGTCTCATTTATTATTATGATTATTTTTATTATTATGATCAATATGTTGGAATCTATTGTACTGATCTGACATTTAACATAAGCAAGAACAAGAGAAATATCAGAACAGACTGGTCAAAGGTCATTGGGTAAATTTGGAATCAAAATGAATACTAGATTATTTCTATCACGTATTGTCGACCCTAGGAACGGAGTATGACACACAGTACCCATGCCATGCTGGTTCTTACTCCAACGAAGAAGGAAATATCCGTTGGGAACAATGTGTGGACTGTACAGAGGGTAACTACTGCCCTCAAGGATCCTCTTTACCCACACCTTGTCCTGCGTAAGTATCACTGGATACGTGTTTGTTTTCAAACATCTTTTCATTGTTGTTGTTTTTAACATAAACAAAGATTTTTGCTATGTTTTTTATAAAATATCTTTAACACTTAACCAAGTTATGATGGAGTGAGGGTGAGGGATCTGGTAATATTGGCCTTTCCCTTTTGATAACCACAACCATGATTACTTTCAGCTTGTTTGTGGTGCCTCTGCTTTGTTACGTTCAGGCCTAACCCTCTATTGTTATGGTCAGGGCCTAATCCTGTATTGTTTTGGTCAGGCCTAACCATGTGTTGTTATAGTCAGGGCTAACCCTGTTTTTTATAATATTTTAAAATATTTCTGACCAGAAACTAGTTGCATTCATGTAGTAATCATTTCATAGATGATGACTTCAACCTATAACTCCGGTCTCCATTTTGTTTGTCGTTGCAGCGGTACATATCGGGACGAAGAGGAAGGCCAAGATGTGAATGACTGCTTCAGTTGTTTAGCTGGGTACTTCTGTAATAACACTGGCAATACAGATCCTGCTCCGTGCACCAAGGGGCTGTATTCTGTAAGACTTTTTCCTTTCACATTTCTATTTCATAATAACTACTGCAGCCATCAGTTTCATGCAAGTTAAAAATGAAATGTCACTTTTCTTTCAAAATACTTAATATTTTATTCCGATTTTAAATGTTTGTTTGTCTGATACAATTATAACTTGTGTAAAAGTAAGTTGGCCTGACGTTTCGATCCTAGCAGGATCTTCTTCAAAGGCTGAATGACAAGTAACAGTAACAGAAGGGACAAAAACATGCACAGAATACAGACAGGTTAATGAGCATGGTGAACACAAAGAGATAGATGTATGAGGATTAGTGGACAAGGGATGGAGAGAAGAAAGAAAGAAACCAACAGGGGAAGAGGAGAGGTAGGAGATAAACAGTGGAGGGACAAAGAGAGGATTAAAGGAAGTGGGTAGGGAATAAACTGGAGAAGGACAAAGACAGAAAGGTGTGGTGAAACAAGGGTGGAAGAGAGCTATGAGAAGAGGAGTGATGGGGGGGGGGGGATAACTTGACTTAAGTGCTGTTGTTTCTCTGTTTCTTTTACTAATGTTGTTCATGGCTGGTTTGCTCATTGTTCCTCCTTTTACTTACCAGGATTCTGGAGCGGCTGAATGCATCACATGTGAGGCGGGCTATTACTGCGACATTGAGATAACCAGTCAAGATGACATGTACGATTATAAGATATGTCCGGCCGGTATGACCTGCGACTCCGGTAGAGTATCCGCACCGGACCTGGAGAGTGATTATTGCATCACCGGATATTACTGTCTCAGTGGGGACAAGGTATGTGGATAAATAAATACTTACCGGATAGTACTGTCTCAGTGGTGACAACGTACATGGATCAATAATACTCACCGGATATTACTGACAGTATGATTGTAAGATTTTTTTGGTCCTATTAGATCCCTGTGATATATCTATATATATCTTACGGAGACAGAATGAACTTTTTCTTCATAAAACTATACTTAGAGATGTATGTATGTATGTATGTATGTATGTGTGATCTTCCCGCAAGCAGGAACTCGCGAAAGAAGCCATGAAGGCTTATAGACTCGCAAGCTGACCGAAGCCAATCTCTCGGCACAATCTCGGCACAATCTCTAACTTATCCTCACAATTAGCTTTGTGTAATTTATTCTGAAGTATTTAACATATCTTGATCCTTTCATTTATCTTTGATCCCATCTATACCACACAGGATCCTTTCCCGAGGCCATGTCCTAATGGAACATATTCAGATGAGATTGGACTGGTAGAGGAATCCGAATGCCAAGCGTGTCCTCCGGGGCAGTATTGCTCACCTCCAGGACTCTCAGCTCCGGTAAGCAAATGTTAGACCATCAGAAAAATTATAAATAAAATTTAATTTTTTTTGGAATCCTTGATCCTTAAAGTAGGTAATCCAGGTCCTGGAAAATCAAAAAATTAATTCATGGAAATTATAATTGTTCTAGCTTTCCCTTTGTGCCATTTCTGTGGAAAAAAAAACATAATGATTTTTTTCTGTTTTATACAGGAAATATTTTGATCCAGTATTGCCTCGCAAAATGCTATGCTAAACTGCTATGTGCAATTGCAAAGAAGTATAGCAAGTTTTTGTACACAGAAACCATAGTATGTTATAAAAGACAAAAGTTCATAGCCTTCAATACTGCTACACCACATTTACACACTGAACTATCCCCTGTTGTTATTATGAAATATGATAATCAAAATGGTAGTCAAATTTGTTACCCAGAAAAGGTTTAACTTTTGAGCCATTCAGTAAGGCACTTATGATACTGTGTAGAAGTAGTATATCAATGCTGTGAGTTAGGATCAAACATATTAATGCTTTATTTTTATACTTTTGACATGCTGCAATGATTGGGTAAACAAATATTAGACAATTAGAAAATTTGTAATTGGAACCTAGTTTCTTGAATCCTGAGAATAATTTATCCACATCCTGGAGAATAGAAAATCAAAATGTTTGAAAAAATAATTGTGTAAAAGAAAAAGTATTCTTTGGTATTGACTTATTATATATTTATGTGATGAAAGATCCCAAATGATAGTCAAAATATGCCACCTGAAAGGTTTTAATTTTGAGCAATTTATTAAGGCATTGGTGAAACTCAAGAGGTAACATGTCATTGCTGTGAGTTAGGATCAAACACAGTGCCTTATTTTTACATTCTCTACAGGCTGGTGATTGCCCGGGAGGCCACTATTGTCCTGAGGGTACAGGTGACGCCTATGAGAACCCCTGTTCGGTCGGTTTCTACCTCAATGCCAGCGCGGGGGAGAATTCTCAGGGCTGTACACCCTGCATATCTGGATACTATTGTGATCAGCCGGGGTTAGCCTGGCCTGAAGAATGTCCAGAGGTAAGAAGAGAGTGATTCACTTCATGAAGTGAGAAGTAAAAGAATGAGGTTGGAATATCATTGTTTTAATTTGTAATTAGGGAGGGCTGGGAATAATTTATTCGGTGTCGCATCGCAAAATGCTATGCAAACTGCTCAAGTTGCTTTACAAGTGTAATGATGTATATATATATACACAGGAACCATAGTATTCAATGAGAGAAAAAAATTAGAGCCTTTGAAAATGCTACACAAAAGTTGAACACATTTCCTGGAGGGAGGGAGTAAGTGAATGTGATTTATCATCGTCGCCTCAACCAAAGACAGTATTCTAGTAGTTGTTTTTGTTGAACTGAATACTGTGGTAGGGAGATACCCAGGTCTTAACCTAACCACCTATGCTTCCTTCTATTGAACTATATACTGTGGTAGGGATATGCAGAGGTCTTAACCTAACCACTTATGCTTCCTTTCCTATTTAACTGAATACTGTGGTAGGAAGATGCAGAGGTCTTAACTTAACCACCTATGCTTTCCTTCTGTTTCACTGAATACTGTGGTAGGGATATGCAGAGTTCTTAATCTAACAACCTATGCTTTCCTTCTATTTAACTGAATACAAAGGTCTTAACCTAACCACCTATGCTCTCCTTCTGTTTGCTACGCTAACTTCATCAATCATTCTATGTTGTGGATTCTTTGATTCTCATAGAGAGGATGAAGATTTCAAAGGTAGCTTTAGCCAAACTATTTCAAAATGTCTTTGATATCTCTTATTGTTCCCCCTGGTGGAGTAAGATAAACATAGGAGTGGGAAAGTGAGATTGTTGGATCGGTGGAAGAGATGGGAGTACAAGGAAAAATTTGTTTCATCCTCTTGTGAAGGTCATTCGGATGGACATTTATATTTCTTCCCTTAACCACAGCTTTACCTCTCATCTTCCACCCAAGAAAACCCAAAAGAAGAAGAAATATGGAATATGTTGACAGTACAGCTCATATTTTGTCAAGGAATAGTAGTGGGCTGGTGCATAGAAGGTTATGCCTCTAAGTTTTACTTTCAAAGTAGGCATAGAATATAAAATCAAGACCCTTTCTTTTTTTCCTTCTAATTTAAAGGGATACTTCTGTGTATCAGGAAGTACATTCCCTCAGCCCTGTCCAGCCGGAACCTCTGGTAACTCTACGGGTCTCAGACGCAGCGAAGACTGTTCTCCGTGTCCCGGTGGGAGGTACTGCGAGGGCTTTGCAAACACAGAACCGACTGACCTGTGTGACCCTGGCTTTTACTGTAAGGAGAAGGCCTACACTTCTGTAAGTACGAGCTTAAACGTAAACATGTAACCAGTAGGGAAGGAAAGACAGAGAGAGAAGGGATAGGGGAGGAGTAGGGGAATGCCCTCCTCTTAGAGAGTTTGTAATTTGAAAGAGAATCGGAGGTCAGGGAGGGGGTTGTTGGGGGATGAGAGGGAGGCAGTGGGTGAGATGGTCAGAACACAAGAGCAATTATCTGTAGTGAAGAGTCTCACTAAATATATAAATCAGGATGAACCCGTTAGGATTTATCTGTCCCATAGATTTGAGGCTGGGATGATTGTTATGGCATTGTTTCATATTTTACATTTGTTACACCAACACAAGAAATTGCAGGCAATGGAAATGTGATCTAAGTATTTGCAGTTTCAAGTCTTGGCCAGATCATTACGTTGCCTCTCTTCACACAGGTGTATAAGTGGAGAACCGCGAGGTAACTTGTAAATAAAGTAATTGCGTGTGCCGGTATGTGGCTGCATCCTGCGGGTAGTGTCACATAGAGTGAGGCGGTGCCCGGAATATCCTCGTGATTGACTGTTTCAATAGTGCATACTTTGGTGTGTGTCTGTGTGTGAAAATTTACAGATGACCAGGGGTTGACTGTTGCCTGTTGAGAAGCCGTGTGACCAGTCTTGCTCTGATACAATACTGCAATCCTTCCAACTAAAGCCATTTTTTTGTTTTGAACCGATTTTCCATTTAAAATTCTGTATCAGTTTTGATTCCTTTTCTGATTGAAATAAACACAGAAGTATTGCGTGATGTATGTTTGACATCCACTATATAGCAACATGTGATGTAAGTATTGCTGTTAAAAGTTACAATTTCATGTGCCACATTTGAAGAAAAATTCTCTAACTTTCAATGTACACACTACCTGACAGGCACCAGCAGATGGTGTTACAGGCGGTCTTTGTCCCCCTGGTGGTTACTGTCCAGCTGGATCTGCCTGGCCCGCAAACTGCCCCCTTGGGACATACTCAAACTCCTCTGGATCAAAGACAGCTGATGACTGCATAGCATGTGATCCTGGGTGAGACCATAATATGTACCACTGAATTGAATGTTGTTGTTGTATTCTTAAAACTATTAAACTGCATCTTGTGATATCAAAGTTACAATTTTTCCTTAATGACAAAAAATACAGAAATTCCTTAAATTTTTGAATTGCACCTCATTGTTTGAACTGAAAATTGTTTTAGAGAATAAACTTCCTTTTTGATTTGGTTTTTAGAATAGAATGTAAAAGAGAAAAGAAAAAATTGTTATGAATATCAAACCAAAATAGCTATAGTTAATTTGATGTCTAAGAAATGCTAATCATTAATGATAATTTTAAATTATAAAGTAGAATTAAGTTTAAATCCTAAATGAATATATATATATATTTTTTGGCCATATTTAGGTATTACTGTGCCGGAGATAACAACCCAGAGCCTACAGGACCATGTAAGGGTGGTTACTACTGTACTGGTGGATCTGGGACACCCATCCAGCACCCCACACCGGAGGGGCACTTCACCAAGGATGGTGCCTTTAAACCGGAGCCCTGTGAGAGAGGCACCTACCAGACTGCCACAGAGTCCTCTTACTGTATAGGATGTCCTCAGGGATCATACTGTAACGATACAGGAACATCAACACCACTGCCATGTATCTCTGGAGCATACTGTCCTCCCAACACCACCGTCCCATATCCATGTCCACGGGTAAACATTCTGAAAGATTAGTATTTTAGGAGTAGTTGGAGTTTGTCATAATTATACAGTGACTAGCAATAGTTACAGTACATGTTGCTCCACACAACTTGAGCAGGCTTGACCCTTCTCTCCTCCATATTAATATCCTCTTTAAAGCAGTTTTCTCTTGTGTTGTACATATTGTCAGGTTGTGATTATCTTTCAAACATCATTTGCTGTAAACTGAAAACTATCACCAGAAGGAAGAAAGTGAAAGATTGGAAATCTGCAATCATATTTGTCTCACATTTGAAACAATTTTTATGCTGCCACACTCAATAATGCAAAAAATAATTTACCTGAAAAGTGACATAAAAAACCAATTAATAAAGTACACCAAACTTGCACAGGAAATGGTAAAGCAGTACGTGGACTTCGACTGAGGTGGAAAGTTTAGAAAGTAAAATAGAATATTTATTTTGAGGGACACAAAATTGTCTGTTATAGACAAGATAGTGTGTTGTAACTGTAATTAAGAACAGCTGAATGGTTTAAACGTCATGGATTCGTTAGTAAAATGGAAGGTTATGCAGTTAATATGTGTGAATATTCCAGATTGGTTTGGTCAAGATGACATAGTAAAAGACCCCACTATGTAAGATAACTTTTCCTCCATACAGATTTCATATAGGTACTTAGTCTTATGAAATAATCTAAAGCAAAAAATTGCTAAACAAGGTCTGATTACGTCTGTCAAGCTTTCAATACATCCTGGTAAAGATATGAAATGTTGAAGCATATGTCAAAATATGGATGCTGATAGAACGAGAGCATCACAATAGGGTGTGTTGGACTAAATGTTTTGTGCTGCTTATTTCACACAATAGGCACAGCAGATCTGTAGAGATGATCCCAATTTTTGGATATCCGTTCATCCTTGTCGAGCCCTATTTTGCCACAGCTGCAGCTGTAGTGTCCTTTTTCTTTGACAAGGTTCCTGCTTAAAAAGAGATGTATTGTAAAGTGGAAATATTTGTTGTTGTTCGTTACCCAGGGTACATTCAGACTGGAATCAAGTGCGCAAGAGATGGCCCAGTGTGACCCTTGCACGGCTGGTTCCTACTGCGGTTCTCTTGGGTTATCCGCACCCTCTGGTCTATGTGCAGCGGGCCACTATTGTCTATCAGGGGCTAACTTCTCTCATCCAGTGGTAGGTCTCATAATAAAACTCTTTTCCTATTAGATGGCATTTTTTACGATTGTTTAGATGATATGTTTATTTTTACTGGAGGTTGTATATTATATCAGAGATTAAACTCAAATTTTCATTCAGAATTTATCTCCTTGACATCTTTGGGGAGACAAACATAGATGATTCTTTTAATAACCCTCAGTGCCACAGATTTGTCTAAATTTAATGTTATTTATGACATGTGGTAATCTTTCATCATATCCGATGTAATTTAATTGCATTCTTGAGGATTATGTATGGTTAAGTCACTCACTGGAAAATCAAAGCAAAAGGAGTTATTTTAATAGCAAACTTAACTGTTGACACTTTCCTAGGTATATATTAGTGCATGTACAAGTGTGATAGATACATGCATTACATTTATATCAGTTGACATTACTAGAAATACCACACACACAAACAGGTGTGTTTTACATTCAGACTGAGGACCCCATTGTGTTTTCCATAGTTCAAATCCGTACCCTAACTTAAACAATACCCCATAACAATAGAATTTTTCAGAGGACATGGTAATTATGTTGAAGTGACTTCTGAGGACATGGAATTCCTTAGTTCATGTCCTCATTCAGAAAACAAAATAAGTGTATACACACATATGCAGTTGGGTGTATGTAACAGCTCACGTACATAATAAAACACAGTCAAATTGGATAAGGTGGACAATAATCGACACTAATAGCAATTTGAATGTTTACAATGATCCATTTACACACACACACAATCTGTGCACACAACTCAATGGGTTATACTTAATCATTATTCCACAGGACGATGATACTGGTGGACTCTGTCCGCTAGGGTACTACTGTCTTGAGGGTACACCAGACCCCTACCATACACCCTGTCAAAATGGCACCTACGGTAACTGGTCTGGTTCAACATCAGAAGACGACTGCTCTGATTGCCCCCCGGGAATGGTCTGCTCTGGGCAAGCTCTCACCGAGCCCAACGACCTCTGTTCCCCCGGTTACTATTGTACTGAGCGGGCTAGGACCAGATATCCAACAGATGACGTAACAGGGAACATCTGTCCGGTGGGATTCTACTGTCCAGAGGGGTCCCCGGCACCCAAGAGGTGTGAGGGAGGGTACTACACCAACATTACTGGTCAAGCATCATGCTTTGACTGTCCTGCATGTAAGTATGGCACTATACCATACCCACGAAAGGTGCATTCTGTGTTGTAATGTTTAGAATACCGGTGGTACCATATCGCACAGCTAGTAGGTCTGAAAAGATCATCTGTTAATGCGATTCACAAATATTGCATAAGAAATAATGGTTAAATTAGACAATAACTAGGAATAACATTCAATTTTGTTGGCTGGAAAATTTGCTTATTGGACTTTCTTTTTAAGTCCCGATAAGGCCCAATACCAAACATTTACTTTTGAGGCCCATGTTGTGAGATCTCTGAGCTATCTGTAAAATCATGAATTTAGAAGGCCTATTACCACCCAGTCTATGATCCTCTTGGTTCTCCATTAAATTTCATATTGAGCAGGCAGGACTTTTACTGTCAAATTTCATCATAAACGATATTTTTAACGAGTAATCAATAGTTTTGTTTCCTTCTACCGAGCTTGTCACACACTCTAAACCGTTGCTACCCTTTTTATGTGAATTACAAACCCCGGTCTGGGATGTGTGGGTTTAAGGCACCGGTTGTCTCATCGATGGTTGTTACTTTAGTGGAGTCAACTAATGGTATAACTTGTGCTCAATTGAGTTTACAAAGTGATAAATGTGAACTGACTTTAATATGAACCCAAAGGCTTTAAGAAAGCTTGATCAGACAGTTGCTGATCAGACAGCTTGATCAGACAGCTTGATCAGACAGCTGATCAGACAGTGGATCTCTTCTGTAATCTTCTTTCGTCTTTGTCTCTTTCTATCAGCTTACTATTGTCCCGACGGGGAACGTCTCTTGGCTTGCCCCAAGGGCCACTACTGTCCCGTAAACACCGGCGGTAATGAGTCCATTCCTTGCCCCCGTGGCACTTACAACCCCGACCTGGGCCTAGGGAGTGAGGACCAGTGCCTCCCTTGTGCCCCCGGTAAATACTGCACCGCCCTGGGGGCGTCATCCTTCGATGCTCTCAATGCCTCTGCTGGACCATGTGACCCTGGCTACTACTGCGTGTCAGGTCAGTAACCTCCAGTTGACCATTGAATAAATTGTCATGCAACATATAGTAACACTAAATTCTCAAGCTATTCTCTCACTATAGTTTCACTGTTTACATATTTTGTTTATATCATTTGGTTAATTTCCATCGCGATAAAACAAGATAACATATATAACATCATAATGTCAAATTTGATATTAATATACTTTATTACCATCTCCTGATTATTCATTTTTATATCTTCTTTTCGAATTATCCCAGTTCTCATTTTTTTCTCATCTCATCTCATTTTCTTTTTCTGATTGTCTCTCCTTATTTCTTCTTATTTTTCGGATTGTTTCTGGCTTTCTCATTTCCTATTCTTGACTGTCGCATTTTCTGATCTGATTTTTCACATTTCCTCGTCTGGGACGTCTCATTTTCTCTTTCTGGATTGCCTAATTTAGATTTTTCAAGTTTGTATTTTAATATTATTTTTCTCATTCTGCATTTCTCTTCCAATGCCCTGTTTGTCGTTCTGATTTTTTCCTTTTTTTCTCTTTCCATTTTTCTCAATGTCTGTCCATGGTTTTCTGATAATCCCATATCCTTCTCTGCTTGTATGCAGCAGTCCTTATTTATCATTTCTTGATATCATCTTCGCATTGTCTTAAATATTTGTCTTTTCCCGACTCTCTCATTTTTCCTTGTCTGAATTTCCTTACTTTTGCCTCTACGTTTTTAATTTTTTTTATCCTAAGTGTCTCATCTTCTTTTCTTGCTCTAAATTTGTCTCAATCTGCCTTTCCAGGTGTCAACATCAGTAGTCCCACCCCCGACACCACAAGTGGTATCGGTGGGCCTTGTCCAGCTGGCTTCTACTGCCCGCTTGGTACCCACACTCCTGAGCCCTGTCTGAACGGAACGTACTCGGATAGGACCCTCCTGGAGTCGGCGGAGGACTGCGATCCATGTGACCTGGGAATGTACTGCGGAACTTACAACCTGACCGAGCCGGAGGGGCAGTGTGATCCAGGCTTCTACTGTAACTATGGCGCATCCTACCCGAATCCAAACGGTACGTCCACTCTTACGTAATCAAAGTGTTGTGAAGTTTGTGAATGGTAAGTCTGCATCTGTGTGGGGTCGTAGGTCAAAATCCAAACCTTGGTCTAAGGTCCTGAGTTCTGTGGTTCTGTAATACTGAACAAATTGAAGGCAGGAGAATGTACCTAGAGGCTGACCGAATCTGTTGACTTGAGCCTACGAAAATTGTACTATGAATACCAAAAGAAAGTTTAAAGTTTGCATATTCAAACCATAAATCATCAATACAGTAATTTTATTGGATAGAACCAACATTTCTGTGGCCAGTGCTTAGACGACCGCCCCTTTTGACCATCTTGAACTGTCTCAATGCCCCCCTCCCCTTACCCCCTCCCCTCGACCTACCATTCATAGTCGGCTGCGCAAGCGAGCAATCAGACTGTCCGAAGATATAGGAATTAAAAAATAGCCTACATTCCCTACAAGATAATGAATTTTCTCTCGACATATTGTTTTTGTTCCCAGACCCCCTGGATGCCTTATTGTGCCCTAAATCGCTGCAGTGTTGTGTCGTAATCGTCAGGGCCCCCCAAATCAGTGCCAAGGCCCCCTACTTCCCCGTGTACCCTGTAGCCCCCCCAGAGACTTCCCAACGCCCCAGGGGGGGCGGCAGGGACCACTTTGAGAACCACTGGATTAGACCATCAAAAAAACCTTACAAATTCAGAGCAGCTTTAATGTTTGTAACCAGGAGTTTTTGTGGTTAAATTTCATGTGGGTTTGTCAAATTGAAACAATATCACGAAAAAATATAGTTTTCAAGATGGTTAGGATCTTTACTGTAAATTTTCACTTACCTTTTCCTTAATCTTAAATTTTTAGGAAATGATGAAACAGGAGGACCCTGCCCAGTGTCAACTTACTGCC
This sequence comes from Apostichopus californicus, assembly GCA_020650975.1. Classification (NCBI taxonomy): domain Eukaryota; kingdom Metazoa; phylum Echinodermata; class Holothuroidea; order Aspidochirotida; family Stichopodidae; genus Apostichopus; species Apostichopus californicus. Next base: position 19,638 of record JAIPMN010009372.1, on the reverse strand, counting down.
CCTCGGGTACATCTGTGCCCTTATCTTGTCCGGAGGGCACCTACAACCCGATTGAACAACAAGCCGAGTGCTTTGAATGTCCCCCTGGCTACTATTGTCCGGAGGGAATATCAAGCTATAGCACATACAGATGCCCAGCAGGACATTATTGTCCAAATGGTGAGAAATTAATTTAAGTGGAATTATTCTGGCTAAATTAAGTTCCTCAAATATCAAAGTGTGGATACATTTGGAGCTAGGATTTGATATGACATAATTTTAGCACCTGTTTCACTTTCAATGGTTAGTTTAGAAGCAGAAGTTGACCCTCTAAGGAAGATCAAATGGATGTTAGTTAGTATCATGCTTTCCTCTGTGGACTCAATTGTAATAAAGTTTGCATTCATCTGTACTCCACTGCGGACTCATCTGTACTTCACTGCGGACTCATCTGTACTTCACTGTGGACTCATCTGTACTTCACTGTGGACTCATCTGTACTACTCCACTGTGGACTCATCTGTACTCTGTCGCAATGCAGGGAGTGAAAGTGTATCTTATACCTCTTTACGTAGTGTAGCATATATAGAACTGACCTAAGGAGGGGGCCTGCATATAGATTCACCGGTGACACAATAATGGAACCAGTGATATGACTAAATTTCAAGACCCATCTACAAGAACAGACTGTGGACATTTATTTTGTTGTCACTCACAGGTACCAAACATGCCAATGAATACCCCTGCCCGAAGGGGACGTACAGGGTCAACTCGAGGGGAGAGACATTGGACGATTGCACCCTTTGTGACCCTGGTAAATACTGCGCCTTTGAGGGAAATACTTCCTACACTGGAGATTGTGCACCGGGTAAGTGAACCCCAGTCATTACTTGAAATTAAGAAAACCAAAATAAATAAAACCATAAGAGGATTTTGGTGGAGATGATTTTTTTTTAATTTATAGAATGCAAAGAGGAAATTGGGCGGTAGTTGTAATGTGGAGTAAACACCTGAAGATTTTGCAACGAATACCTTTACGTTTACTTTTCAAATCTTGTCTAGTTGGCAAGACTTCAAAGAAGTTTTGCTTGTTTGTGTAACAGTTTGACAACTCTAAATTGTTAGTATTGATGACAGAAAAAAATCCTCAAATCACTATAAACAGAATTTTGAAATACTTGTAGTAGCTATATTTAAAAGCATGAAAAGACCTTTGGTAAATGTGGGAAGGCTTATTTTTTCTCTTTCTTGATCATGATTTTTAATGACCTGTTTGTTGTTATCTTTTAGGGTACTTCTGCATCCAGGGAGCCTGGACAGACACACCCTCTGATTTTGACAACTACACCAGTGGTGACTGTCTTTGCCCTTCGACCTCCACTGGGGGTATCTGCCAGCCTGGCTATTACTGCCCAGAGGGATCGTGGGAGCCAACCGATTGTAGCGAAGGGTATTACTGTGATGTTGAAGGTAACACTTCAGATGAGTGTAAAGAACAATGGGGAAACGATAATAAACTAACAGGATTTATTTTATGATAGCCAGAAACTTTGTGGAAATATGATTAAAAATTTGTTACTATACAATTTTCTGCATTTAATGGTTTACAGCATCAGTGCTACGTGTGGTTCTGTCAGGTAACAAACAGAGAATAATTTAGTGTTATCATTTTTTACGTAGCAGTATTGAAGGCTCTGAACATTTGTCTCCCATAAAATACTATATAGTTACTGTGTACAGGAACTGTTATACGTCTTTGCACTTGCATAGCCATTTTGCATAGCATTTGTGATGCGTTACTGGATAAAAATTCCCTGACTAATAAGGTTTTCTTTATTTCAAGTGTGTGAGGAAGATAATGAGTAATCAATACCCAATGTTGTCATGCCCCATTACTGTTAGATAAGATAATATAACATCTTTTGTTAGGGTTTGGCATTGGTTGAATCATAAAAACATCAATTAGGTCAAGAGTCTACAACCAATCACCTTTCATTTCTTTCTCTGTTCAGGTCTCGATAACCCTGCCGGTGAGTGTGATCCCGGTTACTATTGTAACCGTACAGCTGTCAGAGCCGACCCCACAGATGTCCTCACAGGAGATGTATGTCCTCAGGGAAGATACTGTGGTGAGTATAATGGTCCCTGGGTTTGATACTTCATGCATGTATGGTTTAAGTTAGGGTTACAGATGTCCTCACAGGAGATGTATGCCCTCAGGGAAGATACTGTGGTGAGTATAATGGTCCCTGGGTTTGATACTTCATGCATGTATGGTTTAAGTGAGGGTAACAGATGTCCTCACAGGAGATGTATGTCCTCAGGGAAGATATTGTGGTAAGTATAATAGTCCCTGGGTTTGATACTTCATGCATGTGTGGTTTAAGTGAGGGCAGCAGATGTACTCACAGGAGATGTATGTCCTCAGGGAAGATATTGTGGTGAGTATAATAGTCCCTGGGTTTGATACTTCATGCATGTATGGTTTAAGTGAGGGTAACAGATGTACTCAGTGACTTTGGAGCTGTTGATCTGATGGAAGGAGAGCAGGTGGGGGGAGGGGTGGGGTGGGGTGGTAAGTCAGCAGGGTGGTGGGTAAGGGGAGGGATGATCTCCTTTGCATAGTAATCCCACACTTGAAATATGCGCATATATATTATGAATTTAACTAATTGCACTCATACATATTAAATTACATCCAGTGGCAAATGTTTCTTGCTCTCTGACTTTCTGGGAGCGGACCAACATAGTATCTCCACAATGCTTCACATTCCTGACAGATACATGAGTCATTGCTTAAATGAAGCCATCTATATGTAAAACAGTTTGATCCATATTAAATATTTTTCTCATCCAGAGCAAGGGACCGGACCGAACCAGCCAAAGTGTCCGAGGGGAACATTTTCAAATACCACTGGACTGGACGAAGAGTCGGACTGCTATGAATGTACAGCAGGTTACTACTGTGAACTCGAGGGTCTAACAGCACCAACAGGACCATGTGACGCAGGTAATCTCAAGGGGACTCATATCTGGTTGCAGTTTCCATTGTTGAAAGCTCCCATATTACTGTAAAGTTGACCAGGAATGATGAGAGTTTCAGCCGCTCTAATCTACCAAACTATCATGATATGAAATGTCTGTTCTAGATTAGTTACTCTTATTGCTTCATTGATTGAATATGTATGTATGTATTTAAGATTTAAGCAGGAACTCGCCAAGAAGCCTCATTGGCTTATCAAAGCCCCAAGCTGACCGAAGTCAGTCTCTTAGATTCATATTTAACGTACATGATTATGAATTGTCAATTGTCAACAACACTGTAACTGGACAACATACATTAATCTTGGAGTGACTCGAACTGGGGTCCTTATGATTGAAAGGCACCGGCGTTAACCACTGAGCTGACACTCCTATGTTAGACACTCCTATGCTAACACTCATATGTTAGAAGGCAATTATCAATCTTGCAATTCATGAATTGTTCTGACGGTAGTATTTGACAGGGAGGATGGGAAAGGGGAGGGGGGTGTGAGGGGGGGGGGCAGTATAGTGTTTGGGGGAGGAACATCTGGAAAATAAAAAATACATAGAACATAATAGAACAAATTATGAAGCAGTCGTAGGCATTTCCATCTCAAATTCTCTTTATTTTTAACAAATTCATTCCAAGTAAAACCACTCAAGTTTAGATTGTATCATGGAATGATCTGATCTGGAACTTTGTGTATTGTTTTTCTTGTCCCTTAGGTTATTACTGCCCAGGAGGTCAGAATATCAGCAATGCCTTCCCCTGTACACCAGGGTATTACTGTGACGTGGGTAGCCCAGAGGAGGTGGAGTGTCCGTCGGGCACATACCAGGATGAGAGCACACAGTATTCATGCAAAGACTGTAATGCAGGTAGGGTCAAAGGTCACACACACACATAGCATGAGGTAACAACAGTTACAGGCTAGAGGATTGGTCGACATACATAAGAATATGGAAGAAGAACAATGAATGTAACTCTTTAATTGAAATGATTAATAAAGTCATTTGGAGTTAGTTTGGATTATTATTTTCGTAGCAATAGTTTGTGATCTAAGGATTGCAGGTTCGAGTCCTAGGAACTTGTGATCTAAGGATTGCAGGTTCGAGTCCTAGGGACTTGTGATCTAAGGATTGCAGGTTCGAGTCCTGGCCAGATGTTCTTGTTGTGTCCTTGGGCAAGGCACTTTATCTCCATTGCCTCTATTCACCCAGGTGTATAAATTGGGACCTGCAAGGTCACTTGTAAACATAGTTGTGTGCACCGACTGGTGGATGTACCCTATGGTAAGACCCCCGGGGACACGTGGATGTGCTGCACTGTGGTGCCCTAAGAGAGATTGATTGAATTGTGCAAACTTTGGTGCGTAGTTGTGACAAGTTACCAATGACCAGGGATTAAGTTGTAAAGTCGCATGAACAAGACTGTAAACCTTTAACTTTAACTATTTTTTATTTGATTGTAATACACAGGTTACTATTGTGACATTGCTGATGCCCCCATTTCGGACTACACACTCTACCCGTGCCCCACGGGATACTACTGCCCCAACGGTACGGAGTACTCGAGGCAGTATGGATGCCCCGATGGGACATACAGTTATAATACCATGCTGGAGATGGAGAGCCAGTGCTTGGATTGTCCACCAGGCCAGTACTGTATGGGTACTGGACTAAACACCACATCGGGTAAGGTCATGAATAGGCAGAGTGTGGCAATGGATATCAGCGTTGGCTGATTAGCATAGTACAAAAACTGATCAGCCTTTTCAAGTGCTTCTTGGAGGTTTTAACCTTCTTAGTTTTTCTTGAAATCCCTTCCTCTCTTTAAAGAGCTTAAAATTCTTACTCTCTTTGACCTATTTCATTATCAACTTGGGATTTTTTTATATAAATTTCACAAAGGTACACTCCCAGTAGCTTTCAATAATTTCTATTGTAGTAACTCAGAATATCATACCTTCAACACTTGTTATAAACACTCTTTAAGTCAACCATATTCTAGAACTATCAGCAGTCAAACCCAAGTACGAAGTACCGGTGTACATTTTTGGAACTCACTTGATCAAGATATCAAAAACTCATTTAAAAGAAAACTCAAGCATTACCTTTTAAATAATAGTACAAACCACCCACGCTGAGTTGTTACATTGTCTCTTTGTATGGATTTGTTTATCTCTTTCTTTGCCTCCTCTTTATATTTTTTTCTCTTCTTTTCATTATCTCTTTACTCTCTCTGTACTTATGTGATTTTTGATATTTTTTTTGTTTTTTTTGTTAAGGGTCCAGACTTGAAAAGTTTCTACTTACTTCTGGTTCCTCCACTTCCATTATAGCATATTTTGTACTTTGTTTATCGTTATTACATCATAATTTGAGTAAATTACTCATTGACTCTGTTACTGTTTATATATATGGAAAGTGGAAAATAAACTTGAAACTTAAAAAATAAACTTGAAACTTCCCTGTGAGATTCTTGCTTGCATCAGATGAATTTTTTATGGAGTGATAACACTTGTTATGCACTGTGCAAGGGGTTGATTCGCTCAGTTGGAAGAGCACAGGACTTGCAATTTATCTTGAGGTCTCTGATTTGAATAACATTCTAATAAAAAAAATTTGCTCTTTTTATTTCCTTTAATTATTCTTTGATATTGAGGAGTTTTCAATGAGACAATTAATTTCTTGCAAAAAGGGGAACAAATAATGATTGGAGGCTGGTGGTAAATTTTGAGCATAACTTTGATCTGATAATAAGTATTATGACTTTGATACACATTGGCGTAGATGGGTGTACAATTTGCTGATGATTTTGGAGATCCAGGCTGTTCTAGTTATGACCATACTTTATTCCATGTTTGGAGACATTTGCCATGTGCCTTGCAAATGCAATATGTGGCTTATATATAAAGTTTTAGCTTGTTGCATTTGGTCAGCAAAAAATAGACAATCGATCAGATAATTTAGAAAGAAATATCTGCCAACTAATGGAAAATAATGGATGTCTTATGAAGGGAATGAATTATTGGGTAAATTTATTGTGTAACTGCTACAAGTTTGTACTCACTGCTTGTTCAAGGGATCCTGTATTGTTGCAAGTTCTGTACTACTTTGTATCAATATTAAGTCTGTGAATTAGCTTTTATTGTTATCCATTGTATTATGCACTATTCATTTTACTATTACAAATATCCATTGTACTATTCTATATGTATCCATTGTAAATAGTATGGATGGTACTGTTACAAGTATCCATTATACTTACTACATTGTTCATACTACACTGTACTTACTACATTGTACTTAGTACTACATGTAGCATACTACATGTATCCATTGTAAATAGTATGGATGGTACTGTTACAAGTATCCATTATACTTACTACATTGTACATACTACACTGTACTTACTACATTGTACTTAGTACTACATGTAGCATACTACATGTATCCATTGTAAATAGTATGGATGGTACTGTTATAAGTATCCATTTTACTTACTTCATTTTACTTACTACACTTTACTTACTACACTTTACTTACTACTTGTACTTATTACTACATTGTACCATACTACATGTATCCATTGTACATAGTATCCATGGTACTATTACAATTATCCATTGTACTTACTACATTGTACTTAATACTACATTTTACCATACTACATGTATCCATTGTACATAGTATCCATGGTACTATTACGAGCTCAGTCTCGCCTAGTACTATGTAATATTACTCATCAATCTGGTTAATACTATTCACTTCCAACAGGTGATTGTGAGGCAGGTTATTGGTGTAAGTCCAGAGCAGGGACCTCCACCCCTACAGATGGTACAACCGGGCAATCTTGTCCGCCTGGAAAGTACTGTTTAGAAGGTAAAAATATCTTATAGCTCTTGAATGATAAGTTAACATTTTCAATAATATTCCACTTATTTATTGAACCATGCACTACAAACCATGAACTATTTCAGACCAATCACAATGTAATTCTTTATAGAAATATGATACATTATTGGCAAGTTTTGACATAAGATCGTCAATGGAAGTACTTTTGTGGTAGTAATAAGTTGTGAACTAGGAAGTTGGAACGTAATAAGTTGTAACATATTAAAGTTGTAATAAGTCGTCAAATTGACATGATTTCATGTTTTGCAAAGTCATTTCCCTGATGGAATCATTTGTACAATGATAGCTGTATTAGCTCTTATATGTGAGAAAAACAAAAAAAACATCCTATTTCTTACTTTTCCTGACCAGATCTTTCAATGCACTAACTTAATTTCTTATTGTCTTCAATAATAGGAACTCCTGCACCAGAAGATTGCCCGTTGGGTTCTTGGTCTGACAGTGATGGCCTGAAGGCTGCCTCAGAATGCCAGCCATGTTCAGGCGGATTCTACTGTAATGGGACAGGACTGACAGAACCATCTGGCCCATGTGATCCAGGGTGAGTTAGGAGTATTTTACACGCTTGTCATTCTTTGGCTTTTGATAATTTTCCTTGAACAGGCATGAGCCTTTTCCGCGAATTCGCGGAATATCCGTGATTTCTTTTCTACCTCCGAGATTTAGACCTCTCAATTTCCGAGAATTTCTAACTAGAGCGTTGTATCATTTGATCCGTCGTTCGCATGTTTCTCATTACCTATAGATATCCAACCTGCAGGGGGACAAAACTACTATCCTAACACACTGTAGCATATGCAAACTGGAGCCTATACTGCAATTTTGGCAAAGTTCCAGGTTTTTTTTTTTACCCCAGGCTCATCCCTGCCTGAAGAGTTGTGAAATAAATTGCTAGATTTGATCAAAAGTCCTTAGAGTGTCTCCTCAAATAATTGGCTTTCTACTGTGTGGATCAACTCTAAGTGGCTACGTATATATTTAAGTCATTTTTCAGTGAATATTGATTTTCTTACTAATTTGATCTCTTTGTCTCGATTGATTGATTGATTGATTGATTGATTGATATAATTGATTGAGGGATTGAGGAAATAAATTGAAAATTCAAAAAGATATTTGATTAGGGTTAGAAAATTCTTACTAACTTATTTAATGGATTGATAATTTTGATGGAATATTTTTGTCTTGAATGTAGAAAAATCTGTGGCAAATATATTGGCCAGAACTTATACTAATTACCTCAGTCTGTCTAAGTTTACATATTAATAGTTAAGGTTAATAACAGTTAAGTTACACATTTTAGTATGATACTTAGCATGTTCAATAACATAATATTTTTTAATACATTTCAACTGGAAGAACAATGTGGACTGGTTCAGTATATTAACTCAACTCTGTTGTTGTTGCCCTCAAAACATAATAAATGATGACATCAATAAAAGTCACTTTAACTGTAATATTTAGCTTTTGAAATCAGAATTACTGGCTAAAGTGGAGTTTAATTGAGGAGAACAAGTGTTATGTTCACTACCAACTGAGATATCCTATATGAAGTTTGATCATTAATACCACCTTTTGACCAGATATAGAGAATAAATGGCCATATTTGCTGATGGTGATTGCTTTGCCATAACTACTCAAAAGATATTGAAAGTAAGAGATCCTCTTGCTGTAACCGAAAAGGCTACATGTCTCTGATGTTTATGAAAATAATAAATTCTTGTTTCTGCAAATAAAGCTGCAAATTATGTGGCAAAGAAAAAGAAGAAAAAAGAAGTCAGTTTTGCATGAGATACCATCATGGTACCACAAACTGTTTTGCAGTCCCAACTGCATATTAATTTACCATTCATCTGTCATGACTGGTGCTATGTGTGGTGTCGGCCACCATCTTTAAAATGTAGGCTAGAATACAGTCAATGGTCTCTACCTACTGAGATACCCTTCATGTAGTTGATCTTGATGCGTGTTGACCATCTTATAGTCTTTGGTCTGTAGCTTTGAATACAGTCAAGCTTAAAAGTAGATGTTTGCTAACTACTGAGATACCCGTCATGTAGTTGATCTTGATACCTGTTGACCATCTTATGGTCTATAGCTTAGAATTCAGTCAAATCATTAAACATCTTTCACTGTTGTAGATACTACTGTCTGTCCAACTCGACCACACCGACTCCAGAGGACGGTGGAGTTACGGGTGATCCATGTACCGATGGCCACTATTGTCCGGGGCAGACCACTTCTCCCGTGCCCTGCGAGGCAGGGACGTATACAACTACCACACACCGCAGTGAATGCGACGTCTGCCCCGCTGGATCTTACTGCCAAACTGGATATGAACCTGAAGTATGCTTACCTGGTAAGAGAAATCTGAAGCATTCTTATATAAGTATATACTATTTTGATATGTGATATGAACCTGAAGTATGCTTACCTGGTAAGTGAAATCTGAAGCATACTTATATAAGTATATACTATTTTGATATGTGAAACTGAAGTTTTGCTAATGTTATATTTGAACCTGAAGTATACTGACCTGGTTATATGAACCTGAAGTATGCTTACCTGGTAAGTAAAATCTGAAGCATACTTATATAAAGTAAACTTTCTTTATATGTGAAACTGAAGTCTTGCTAATGTTATATTTGAACCTGAAGTATACTGACCTGGTTATGTGAACCTGAAGTATGCATACATAGTAGGTGAACCTAAAGTGCTTTTATTTGGCTTGTGAATCAGAAGTGTGCATACTTGGTAGGTGTACCTGTCGTTTACTAAACTCCAAAGTATGCTGACGACATATGTGAGCATAAAGTACCTTTCTTTATCTGGTATGTGAACATGAAATATAATTTCGTCATTTGTCAAATTATTTTTCCACGCATAGGCTTCTATTGTCCAGAGGGAACAGGTTTTGACCTTCAGCCTTGCCCGACTGGTACGTTCAGTAACCAGCTTGGTCTCTCTAACGAGACTGAATGTACCGTCTGTACACCGGGGATGTTTTGCTCTGAGGTCAATGCTACTGCTGAGACTGGTGACTGTGCTGCTGGATATTACTGTACTGAAGGGTCTGATACAGCCACTCCTGAAGTATCGTACAAAGGTGAGAAGGGAATGACCATCTTCCAAGGGCATAGGAACCGGGGGGGGGGGAGCTGGGGGGCACCAGTCCCCCCAGTGAAAAATATGGGGGGGGCGAAAGTATCATTCCGCCCCCTGCTTCGCAAGTCAGAAAACCCCTTTTTCAATTCCAAATGAGAAAAAAATCTCATTTGGAGCACCAAATTGCATCTAAGTCCAGCCCCCCCACTCAAAAGTACCTTCCTACGCCACTGCCATCTTCAACAGGTTGTGGACATGATGTGATGCTATCCTTAGAAACCTTTACTGTCACACCCGAACAGGACCAAGAAATCATTGGGTGTAAATGCTCCCTTGACTGTTAAAAAGAAAGTATATCTTGTGTGCGATGTATCACATGCTGTGATGGGTACTCTAAAAAATGTTAAATTACACCCCAGTAGTCCAAAAAGAGATCATGGGTGGCTATAAATTCTCCATGGTAACATGGTCTTACTTTGTCACAGCTAGTCCTGAGTACCTTTAGAGATATCTCACTAAATGAAGAAAAACACAGAAAACTGACTGAGGTGTTTATAAAACAATTTGAAGAAAGCAAAGATGTGTTTGGTTACAATGGGATTGGAACCAGTGATCACAATGTTCCAGATCTCAATCAACCGAGCTATCCAGCCCTAGTTCATTCCTATCACAGATTCACAGATTCAAATCCTTTTCTGAGCCCAAAAATGATTTTGCTCTCTTCAAAGTTTTTACATTTTAGAGTATCAATTGTCTGACAACAAAATGGCAACCTTTTACTGATTTTTGAGGATCTGCAACAGAACTTGTTCAGTTCAATTTATTTCCACTTGTGTGAAAACAACACGGACGGAACAAAGTATCAATACCAAAACAAGTGGAGGAGATGCCAGATGCTTAAATTATTTTTATATTATTTAATTTTTGTTTTGGAGGTTTGTTTCCTTTCACCAATTTCTCTCCAGTATATATGTATATATTTATTATATTCAAATGGGGAAAACATTCTATAAGCATTGCGCTTCTTTTTCTTCCCTTTTCCATGCATTTGTATAGCTTAAATATTGTATATCAATTAACATGATGAAGGTTTTTTTTCTTTTTACTTGTCTCTCTAACTTGTATGGTATATCAAAGTATTCGTTTGTACTTTGTTAAACATTCATGTACTGTACACAATTGCTGGAAATAAATTGTTGTCATTGTCATTAAATTACAGGCAGCTCCCTCTTTACAGAATTGGTAGCAAAGAAATAAAGCAAAACAATACAGCAAGGCGTGATGTACATTTGACAGTATCCTGCAACTATTAACAAGTTTCAATAGAAAGAATTTAGTTTTTTAAATATTTAAACTAGTGAGTGATGTTACATCAGTGCAATGGAATTATTGTTACTACAAAGGATATGACACCATGGGCAAAGTATATCATATACTGTCATAAAGTTTACTTTGAATTGAAATTGCCTAACTACATAGAACTACTAAAACACCAAGTTCTGAGAAAAATGGGATATGAAGAATGATATGTTGACATGCTATAATGTAGCCCATTACTAACGAGCACACAGGTATGCAGGAGTTAGCATTCATATTTAACTAAATGATTTTGATTTTTACAATGATATTAAAAATATCTTACAGATTTGTAAGATATAAGGAAGTTTTTCAATTTTCTAGTTTCTTACTCTTGTGTCATATTTATCACAAGTAATGAGAGCATGTCTTTGATTTTCTTCCGTTGTCAAGGTATTGCTGGACCTTGTCCCGAGGGCCATTATTGTCCCGAGGGAACGTCAACCCCACAGAACTGTCCACGGGGTACTTTCAGTAATGACACCAAACTGACCAATTCTGTGAGTAACAAGTTCATATGTCTGCACTCATAAATGAAACAGTTTGTATTGAATGCTTATAATTATTGTGATGGTATTATGAGTACCTGTAAGGGTGCAGCCAGCTCTTTGGAACAAGGGACCAAAAATATGCTTTTGGCCTCTAATCATACATCATCCATCTATCACTCGTGCCCCAAAGGTGATTCACCCTTCAATGGATATAAAGTCATGATCATGAATTTCTATGTGTAAATGTCTATATATGATAGGTCTTGGTATATATGCAGTGATTGTGTTAGGTGAGCTAAGCTAGTTAATTGGTCATATCTTTTTTTTTTTTTGTAGTACTTTTTCTTCCATGAAGTAGAAAACATGCCACATTTCATATACAATAGTGTTCAATGCTCAAGTTTTTGTACGGTGGGATGCTTTAATGTTGCAAGCACAACCACCACATTTAAACTGATTGGTTTCCTTTCCTACGCATTGCCTTGATATCAACAGAGTGAGTGCACTCCTTGCCTGTACAGCCAGTACTGTAAGGTGGGATGCTTTAATGTTGCAAGCACAACCACCACATTTAAACTGATTGGTTTCCTTTCCTACGCATTGCCTTGATATCAACAGAGTGAGTGCAATCCTTGCCTTTACGGCCAGTACTGTACGGTGGGATGCTTTAATGTTGCAAGCACAACCACCACATTTAAACTGATTGGTTTCCTTTCCTACGCATTGCCTTGATATCAACAGAGTGAGTGCAATCCTTGCCTTTACGGCCAGTACTGTACGGTGGGATGCTTTAATGTTGCAAGCACAACCACCACATTTAAACTGATTGGTTTCCTTTTCTACGCATTGCCTTGATATCAACAGAGTGAGTGCACTCCTTGCCTGTACGGCCAATACTGTACGGTGGGATGCTTTAATGTTGCAAGCACAACCACCACATTTAAACTGATTGGTTTCCTTTTCTACGCATTGCCTTGATATCAACAGAGTGAGTGCACTCCTTGCCTGTACGGCCAGTACTGTACGGTGGGATGCTTTAATGTTGCAAGCACAACCACCACATTTAAACTGATTGGTTTCCTTTTCTACGCATTGCCTTGATATCAACAGAGTGAGTGCAATCCTTGCCTTTACGGCCAGTACTGTACGGTGGGATGCTTTAATGTTGCAAGCACAACCACCACATTTAAACTGATTGGTTTCCTTTTCTACGTATTGCCTTGATATCAACAGAGTGAGTGCAATCTTTGCCTGTACGGCCAGTACTGTAAGGTGGGATGCTTTAATGTTGCAATCTTTTAAACTGATTGGTTTCCTTTTCTACGCATTGCCTTGATATCAACAGAGTGAGTGCACTCTTTGCCTGTACGGCCAGTACTGTAAGGTGGGATGCTTTAATGTTGCAAGCACAACCACCACATTTAAACTGATTGGTTTCCTTTTCTACGTATTGCCTTGATATCAACAGAGTGAGTGCACTCCTTGCCTCTACGGCCAGTACTGTGAGGAGGAGGGACTGACATCTCCGACTGGTCCATGCTATGCTGGTTTCTTCTGCCTGAGGGGTGCCAAGGACCCAAACAATCCCCTAGAGGATAGCACCAGTGGGCCCTGTCCTGCCGGCCACTACTGTCCCAATGGGACCTCGTTCCCTCTTGGTTGTGCAGCTGGTACTTACAACCCATTGGAGGCACAGTATGAGTGTTTGGACTGTGAGGCAGGGTCAGTTACTTTTTAATATTCTTTTAAGAAATTACCAAAATCTGTGGACCACACTGTGTGCACTGTGTTGTGTTCTATATAATGCTTGTATATCCTTATGTCCAAGCTGTCTCATAGGGTGAGTTACATTTGAAAAGTACTTTGTGGTAGAAACCATGGTTTTGCATTTTGCTTTGATATAAAAAGAAATATCCCTAAATATATTACCTATAACATATGAATAACTTTCTAAGCTATGAGGCAGGGGTTAGATCACTTTTGAAAAGTACTTGTGGTGAAAACCAATCTATCATAGTCTTATATAAGGGTTAAAGCATTTGTCCTGTAACATACAAAAGTGTGGACTGTGAGTAAAGTGTATTAGTTACCTTTGAGTAGTTCTTTTGGTACAATCGCTTTGCCTCGTGATGTGTGCTCTATGAGGTACGATCATGGAGACAGGGTTGGTTAATTTTAGAAGTATTTGAATGTGGTATCAGCAAATTGATAGCCTAGTAGTATTAGAGTTTGCTGCTTTAAGTTATCAATGTCTTGAAAGTGATGCTTGCCATGCTATGTTGAGGACTGGTGTTTGTTGTTTAAACCAAGTAGTATCCGTGCATCGTAATGGTATTTGAGATTTTAACTGTTCAGTCCCTGCAACGTGAGTAAAGTGAGTTTTGTGTCATCCAGCATGATAAGAAAGCCTGAATCCATTGACTAAAATGGCTGTTTGCAGAAAATCTAGAAGAAATTAGACGGTTACAGCTATTTTTGACTGTCATTGAATCGATTAATACCGAGATATTTATTTACATTTTCAACCGTCTAGAAACAACAAATTTTACTATCCTGTTTTTACATTTCCTGTATAATAAGAAACATTCCTGGGATTTGGTATTCATGTTCACACTACTACTTAACATTCAGAAATGTCAGAGTATTATAAACTATTTCATCAGTAATTCTGAATCAACAGTCTCATACATTTTATCCTCTACTTTTACTTTATGGATTAAATTCAGATACTGGTGTCCAGAGAATGCTACTACCTATGCCGATACTCCTTGTCCCTCAGGGCACTTCTGCCCAACGGGCACCTCCTACCCTACCGAGTACCCCTGCCCAGCTGGGTACTATAACCAAGATGAAGGGGAACAGGCCCTTGGTGATTGTGAACCGTGCCCTCCTGGTAAGGCAAAATTACTACAAAATTTTATATTCGTCTGTAGCTCGAAAAGACCATATTTCAAGTCATAAACCAGTCAAAAGATCAAAGTTTTCATGATGTTTTTGTTTGGTGAATTATTTGATTCGATTGAACATGGTTATATTCATCTACTTTTTAAAAGTATTTTCTGGCTTTCTTCTTATTGTTGATTCCATGCTGTGATTTTCTCTTTTCTTTCAGGGAGGTACTGCAGGTCCACTGGACTCTCAAACTACACAGATCTCTGTGCACCGGGCTGGTATTGTATCCGAGGGGCGTGGTCAGACCAACCGACCGACTATGGGTACAACAATATCTCAGTCTCGTGTTTTTGTCCGAGTAATGCCACCGGTGGACAATGCCAAGAGGGGGAGTACTGCCCCAGAGGGTCGGCAGAACCAACACCATGTACACCAGGTCAGTCAAAACACTCATTCTCCCTGTGTGCTACTCTGTGCTTATATATCTTCACACCCCTGTGACATGACTTACCCACCTCCCCCCACCCCCTCCCCCCACCCCAAGCAAGCCAGGTGAGAAGATAACCCCATGAATTTGCTCAGTCAATATACCAGCCAGGTCCTTGTCACAAAATTAATTGCAAATTGCTGCTTCAAATAACACCTTTCCTATTTTTCATTAAACCTGGACGACCCATTTTCTTCCTTTATAACCAGGTTATTACTGCGACCAGCCTGGACAATCTGCAGTAACCGCTCAGTGCAATGCCGGTTACTTCTGTATGGAAGGAGCCACCAGACCAGACCCGTCAGATGGGCTCACTGGTGGAACCTGTCCCGTGGGCCACTATTGTGTCCAGGGTACTTACGACCCAGAACCCTGCCCGTCTGGTTACTATAGCAACTCGACTGGCAATACAGACTTTGGGGACTGTATGTCGTGTTGGCCAGGTAATATCAAAAATTCCTACTAGGTAACATATTGAAAATATGTGCACACAAAAAATAGCCCCTATCCCCTCAGAAAGGTTATAATGTCCTTGTCTGTTTTGATTTCATTTGTGTAAAAGTAAGTTGGCCTGACGTTTCGATCCTAGCAGGATCTTCTTCAAAGGCTAAATGACAAGTAACAGTAACAGAAGGGACAAAAACACGCACTTGGGCAAAAACACCTGTGCCTGTTTTTGTCCCTTCTGTTACTGTTACTTGTCATTTAGCCTTTGAAGAAGATCCTGCTAGGGTTGAAACGTCAGGCCAACTTACTTTTACACATTCTCCCACACAGGCTCTCTAGTGGATAAGCAGTTTGCTGACAGTTTTATTTTATTTTGATTTCATTTGATAAGTCTTACTTACAGAACAGAATTTTTTTTAAATGCTAATAATAAGGTACTATTCCTCCATGCACTGTTTGGCATGTGATTTCATTATAACTATTCTAGTACTATTGGTATAGAGCTAATCATGGTCAGTGGAATTAAGTGAGAGGTGTTGTGAGTTTCATGCATATTGTATTAATAAATCAGGTTGTGGGTACTAGGTTTTTTCCTTATCTTGAAGAAAGTTCAAATGTAATCCACGGCCTGTGTTTAGACGGGGTTTCAGGATTGAATTGAATCTGATTTCCAAAGACGTTGTTGAGTTCATCCATCATCTGCAAATTAATATCTACATAATCTTACATAAAAAACTTTGATCCCATTGTCTTCAATGGTTTCCTCTTGTGCAAAAACAAAATGTGTTTTAAGTTTTTATATTTTTTTATTTAATGCTGTAGTTAAAATCGTGTTTTAATTTTTTAAAATGTGTTTTAAATTTTTAAAATGTGTTTTAATTTTTTTTTTTTAATGCTGTAGTTAAAATCGTGAACAAATACCCTCTGTATATGATTGGTAACTGGTTATGGTTGTATTATTTTTCACTATATTGGGTCAATTTTCAGTTTTAAGGTTAGCATTTAGGGTCTTGCTCACCCCTCTCTGGTTCCTTTGCAGGTTATTACTGTGATCAGGGTGGACTAGAGGAACCAACTGGTCCTTGCGATTCTGGTTTCTACTGCCCGGGAGGTCAGAACACCAGCCGTCCATCGGATTATATCTGTCCACCGGGCCATTATTGTGAGGCGGGGAGCACAGCGGGTGTCCCATGTCCTTCAGGAGAATATCAAGACCTCTGGGGAGAGGTGAGTCTTTAGATTAATTAGTGTAAGTTATTCAAAGCTCACTAATGAGTGACAAATTGTTGGAAGCTTGCTGAACCATTTTCTCAGACCGTAGCAATCTATTCCTTCTCTGCTATGTCTGTAAGTATAACTACATGGCTACGATCATGCAGTAATAAGTTGTAATAAGTTTGTATAATAGGTTGTAATAAGTTGTAATAAGTTTAAATATCCCTCTCTCCGCTCTCAGTCCTCTTGCAAGGCCTGCCCAGCAGGCTTCTATTGTGATGCCACCATACAGAATGACACCTTCTGTTCCCATGGAGTCCAGAATCCACAGCCCTGTCCAGCGGGACATTACTGCCCCGATGGCACAGAGTATGGTGTTCAGTACGGCTGCCCCAATGGTACCTACAGCGATCAGACCGGATTAGCCAGCGTGGATGACTGCACACTCTGCCCTGGTGGTATGTACTGTGATCAAGAGGGACTGGAGGCTCCGACAGGCCAGTGTGAAGCTGGGTGAGTAGCGGTGTGAGATTATTAGAATACTTGTTTGATCAGTAGCAAACATTTGCATTGTATGTTGACTTACATCGGGAACTCCTTACCTTCTGGACAAAAACCCTCGATGCAGACTTGCAACTGTTCACAGCGCAAGTCACAGGAATAGAATGACCAGGCCAAGGCACCGGATCTGGCCAGGTAGAGCTGGCTAGACCGGCTGCACTTGGCAGGCTACGGTATAGTTGGTGGTAGTTTGTTTTTGTGAGTTGAGCGCCGATGGAGCGGGAAAATGCATAAGTAATTTGTCCAGAAGGTAAGTCGTTCCCTCGTAAGTAGCCCCCACTAATCAAGTGAGGATAATCTCAGTCATCTGTAGTCCAATCAACACTGTACTGACTAAGGTAGTCCACCAGTGAGTATAACTTAAAAACAGTGTATATCGAATATGCCATCAGTGCATCTACCGTTACAATAACCAACCCTGAACCAGAAAGATAAGCAGACTTAATATTGTTTATAAACATTGTGACAAGTCAAACCAGGGTTTACATAAAAGTAGGTATATTTAACAGAATGTAAAGCAGGAGTCCGTTCTACATGCACTTTAACAAGACCTTTTTTTTGAAAAGAAGGGAAAAAAATCGATCTCCCAATGACTAAGCACCATGACAATGAGAAAAGCTGCAGCAGCTTCAAAATCCCTAGCAACAAGGCTGCATCAAAATCCCTAGCAACAAGGCTGCATCAAAATCCCTAGCAACAAGGCTGAAATCGATTATTAATCTATAGAGAATATCTCAGAAAACCAGCTGTACCTATTGTGTGTAACTATGGAGCTTAAAAGATTACTTCCTGGGTACGGCTGCAGTGCTTCTGTCACCCCCTCAGTGTCCTACTTTTGACACAGTGACTCGTTAGTAAAATCAGACATAGATTGTCATCATCCAAGTTGGCTTGCAGTGGAGTTTACTTTCTATAATCATTGTACTCATCGTCCAATTAGGTTATCTGTATATTTTATTTTTGTTTTTTCGTTATTGTTTATTTTCGTTATTTTATATTATATGTCTTGTCTGGTCCATTTCAGGTATTACTGCATTTCTGGTGCCAGTTCTAGGACACCTGTGGACGGCATCACTGGAGATATCTGTCCTGTGGGTCATTATTGTCCAGTGGGGTCGAACAAGACATATGACTGTCCACCTGGGACCTACAACCCAACTGAAGGTAAATACCGAAGAAGAAACATATGTATACAAATCAAGATACTTGGTAAAACAGGTTCACACTTGGTTTCATTACCAGCTGTGTTATGATTCTGATTGCTGTAGGGAAATTAAGAACTGTAGATGAGGACTAACATAGGTACTTGTCAATATCTTCATTAACACGAGGCTCATTGCAACACTTGGATTGATGGCATATTGTGTATATTAGACACACTGTAGATGAGGACTAACATAGGTACTTCTTTAACACAATGCTCTCATTGCAACACTTTGATTTATGGCATATTATGTATATTAAACACGATTAACTTCATCTTGAGGATACTATGTCCTAGACCTCGTGGCGTGCGTACACTCAACTAATTGAAAATGAGAATTTGACAGAAAATTCTCCTCTGTTTTATTCTTGGTTGTTGTTTTGCATTTTATGTAAAATTGTGACACTGGTGACAACTGTGACAGGTGTGACCGATGCTGGTTGTGGTTTAGATATGCCAGAGATGTCATGCTCAAGCTGTACACTCTTACATTTCCATGCCTTGATTTCATAGATGGTATCTCAAGTCATGTTTTGTGTTTTTTTATCTAGGAATTGAAGCCGTTGATGACTGTACCGGCTGTGACCCTGGAGATCACTGTCCTTACTATGGCATGAATACCACAGGAGGACCGTGTGATGCACAGTATTATTGCACAGGCAATGCATCCAATGCTGCACCCACTGATGGAATTACAGGTAAACCAATACCATGATAATCACTGATAATGCTTCCTTATATTCTTTCATGACTTTGAAGTAGACCAGTCATTGAAGTTGTGTCATTCTTTACTTGATAATGGTGATAGTGTTTCATCCTCTCCTCTCCTCTCCCCTCCTCCCTCCCCTCCCCTCCCCTCTCATCTCCTCTCCTCTCATCTGATCTCTTCCCTACACTCCCCTCCCTCCTCTCCTCTCTCCCCTCCTCTCCCCTCCTCCTCTCCCCTCCTCCTCTCCCCTCCT